>JAQPPZ010009170.1:0-218180 GCA_028583015.1 Wollemia nobilis
ATGTAAATAATAAAATGGCTAAGGTTAAGCCATGTTAATGATTAAATGGCTAAGTTTAAGCCATGTTAATGTGAAATGGCTAAGGTTAAGCCATGTTAATGATGAAATGGCTAAGGTTAAACCATGTTAATGGTGGAATGGCTAAGATGAAGCCATGTTAATGATAAAATGGCTAAGATTAAGCCATGTTAATGATGAAATGGCTAAGGTTAAGCCATGTTAATGATGAAATGGCTAAGGTTAAGCCATGTTAATGATGAAATGGCTAAGGTTAAGCCATGTTAATGTGAAATGGCTAAGGTTAAGCCATGTTAATGATTAAATGGCTAAGGTTAAGCCATGTAAATAATAAAATGGCTAAGGTTAAGCCATGTTAATGATTAAATGGCTAAGTTTAAGTCACGTTAATGTGAAATGGCTAAGGTTAAGCCATGTTAATGATGAAATGGCTAAGGTTAAACCATGTTAATGTAAAATGGCTAAGGTTAAACCATGTTAATGATTAAATGGCTAAGGTTAAGCCATGTAAATGATGAAATGGATAAGGTTAAGCCATGTTAATGTGAATTAAATGGCTAAGGTTAAGCCATGTTAAATATGCAATGGCTAAGGTTAAGCCATATTAATGTGAAATGGCTAAAGTTAAGTCATGTTAAATGTATTTTCCATTAAGTTATTTTGACTTATTACTTTCGTTTGATTTCGAGTTAGAACCATAAAGTAAATAAACCAAATCTTTCTAAAATTTGCCAAAATAACACAAAACTAAAACTTATACGAAATTTAAAAGAACTAAAAGAAAACAAACAATGCTAGGTTTTTACCATGTGTGGCTTACCTCATACATTAATTATCTCCTTTTTAATGTGTATTCCTTTTAAAAATGATAGTTTTGTGTGTTTTGATGTATCCTAATCTTGCTTAATGAAAAATAAAGGTAAAAACTATGGCTGGGTAAGGACAACAAGATTCTTGTTGGTGATGAAATCCAACAAGTTTTCTCGGGGGTGTTCCTAAGGTGTTTAAGGGCAGATATTGGTGGATGAAAATTACTACCACCATCACCAAATCTCAAGCAATGGCTAGTGATGAAATCCAACCACTACTGTTTAAAGTGAAACATGTTGTGTGTGATTAATTTTAAATTTTATGTTCTTTATTATGGATAGACAATGTTAAAGGTAATAGATTTCACAAATCTAAATTAGAATCCAACACATAAATATAAATTTCTTCTAAAGAGTGTGAAGTACACCACTTAAAACCCCCTGCCTAGATAGCAACCGGAGGGTTCATCCACCTCTCTGCAAAAGGAGTCACCCAAGGGTAGGAATACTTTTTGCATTTAAATATTGTTCCTAATTAGATAAGTAAAATAAGAAACCCTTAACTCCTAAGATTCAAATTCTAATTAATGCTTTTAACTTTCAAATGCAAACAAAAAGATGCAGGAATTGTTTGAATTTGTAATTCTTTTCAAAACAAAAAAATCAAAATATGTGATGAATGAATGCACAGATTCCCTAGATGTAATATAAAATGATATATTTTCTATATTTCTTAATGTGTGTTTTTTTTAAGCTCAGAATCTGAAAAGCACAGCAGAAAACCTAAAAAAAATGTAAATAAAAAATGAACAGAAATGGATGGACTTACAAAAAAGCCTACATTTTTGTGAGGGTTTAGTGAGATCTATACTACTCAAATTAATCTAAAAATTTGTGGATATGTGCTAGGGTGTATCAGGAACCTAATCTTAAAATTTTAGCTCAATACGACTTCGTATGAGTGAGATATGGTCGATAAAATATGGGTAGTTTGTGCAGGAAACATAATAGGGCATCTCTGATCAATGCCAGGCATAGCAAGGCACCTTTGGTTACTGATAGGTGAAGTAAGGTGCCTCTTTAGGAATAGTAGAGCACCTGTAGGGATCAACCGGTGCTAAAAAGCACCTATGCACCTTCTGCAACTATCATAGGACCTTCCAAAAACCCTAATCGACGATTTTAGTTGGTTTTTCGCTCTAGAAAACCTTGTAAATGGAACAACATAATGAAATTAGTACAACAAAGTAAATAAAAAAGTAAAATTCTTGTGGGGTCCCACTGTGATCGCCATTTGTGAAACAAAAATATGACACTAAAGCAAATAAAAAAAAATAACTCAGAAATAACAGTAAATTGCACAAAATATGATTTTATTCAGTAAATGGGGGGGAGTTGAGAAAAATCCTTTGTTACAATTGATCCATTCAATAGAGTAATTTTTGATACAATAATTATAGATGCTAGGGTTCTTCAAAATCCTAGCTACAAAATAGGTAGTGTCTTCAATGTATCTTTCTTCCAACAGGGTGAGTGGGCTTTTGGTTATCTGTAATCAGGCCACTCAAGCTTCAACAACTACTCAACAGTCCTTGATGAATGCTACCTGATCCTGCACACACATCAAACATAAAAACCGTTAGCAAAAAAAATTAGGGTTCCATAGTGTGAACCCTTAGAAATGCAAACTAAAAACCCTAGATCTGAATGAATAAAACACGTAGAATATAAATAAAATCAAATAATAAAATGCATGAAATATTTACTTTTTTGTTCTGTTGCTCCGTTGTAGGGTAATGGTAGGGTGCCTTGGCGGTGCCTTATGATATTACATGACAAGCTCTGGTCTATGGCTATGGGGACAGTAGGCAAAATGTAGCAGGTGCTCAGATGTGTCTTCAGGATGAGGCAAGCACTCGAATGTGCCTATGGATTAGGGTTAAATTTGCAGAAGTAGATCGAGGGGATGCAAAGGGCTTGGTAGATGAACGACAATGGTAGCAGCAGAAATGGGCTGCGAGGATGGCTAAAATCAAAAAATCCTAGGGTAAGCTAGGGTTTTGGGGAAGGATAAGCTAGGGCACAACCTACTCATAAGAAACTATCTCTCAACAAGGTTAGATCTCATAAGCAAATTAGAGCTCTAGCTTACCAGTTTTTTGGGGATTGAGCATTGAGAATGCTCCTATTTATTATCAAGCCTAGGGTTTTCTTAGGGTTTTAGCTTAACACTTTTGATCATGTGGCTAATATTAAAACGAATCCAAAGGTTGATATTAAACTTTAGGTGTGACATGGATTATGGAAGATGGACGACTGATATTATATTGGATCGAACGATTGAGGTTAATTTGGCTTATAAATATATGTTTTATAATAAATATATTAAAATATAATATAAAATATTATATTTAAATATAAATAATATAAAATAAATATAATAAGCCAAATAGGGGTGGGAAAATTGTGGTAAAGGGCTAAAGTGGGCCATTAGATGGTGAGAAAGGCATGGAATGACCAATTGAATAGTGGGAAAGGGTGATGGTGGACAAGTGGCTAGGAATTGGTGTCTACACTTACCATATGCTCGATTAGGGAAAAATTAGCGCTAAGGGATGGTAGGAGATCAACATGCTTATTCTAATCTCGTGAGATTGCTTGAATGTTCAACTTTGTATAAGCCTCGAAGATATCCCACACTTTATTACGGTATACCTTCAGGTAATGTTGCTTAGAAACACACTTACTGGTTACCTGGTTGACGATTAGCTTAGAATCTCTAAATATCTATAGTTGTTTGATCCCAAGCTTCTTCACCTTTTTTTAGACCCAAGTTGAGTGCTTCATATTTAGTGACATTGTTTGTACAACTCTAGGTTAGTTAGTAAGAGTACGTATTTTATATGCCAAAAGGAGAAATAAGAATTATCCCAACTCCTATGCCATTTTTGCACCTAGCACCATCAAAGTACAACTTCCATAATTGATCCAGAATAGAATATTTCTCATTCGATGCCTTCATTTCAACTTTTTTAGGCTTAATAATGGAGTAGCAGCCAATTTTGGTCTCCATCATGGCATTAAAATCGAGCATTGAAAACTTGTCTTTTGTTCGAAGCTCATCCAAAACTTCTTCCATCAAGTCTAACTCTTCCAATTATTTGGTATTCAGGTTGATAGAATTCATGGGTTTATCTTCTTCTTCAATCTTCTCTATGTGGTAAGTTGAATGCTTCTTATTGTAAATTTAGATTCTCCTCCATTTTATAGGAATATCCAAATAAGAATAGTCTAGATAAAGGTAGCCTTCCAAATTGGTAGTGAACTTCCATTACAGGCACATGCTGAAGTAAGGCTCCAGGTCAATCATGACCACCTCTTGGATCACAGTGATCTGAGGTATTTTATGCAACACAATAGGGATGTCTTTGATGACTCCCACTATCCTGACAGGGGTTCCATCTAATTGTAAAACACTAGGGCTGCTCCTTGTATACTCCATACCCATAACATCACAAACTGCCTTTGGCATGATAGTCATTGCAACACCAAAATTGATCATGCAATTATGCAAAATCTAGCCTTCCATTTTGAGATACAGGTAGAAAGAGGGTGGTCTATCATTTCCAGTGGTAGAAGTTGTCAGTATTTGAGCCAGATTCTTTCCTTTATCCTTGATAAATTTCAGCGATTCTTGCAACAAGTCCACTTGTTCAGGGAATTGCAGTGCATCATAGAGACTCACCTTGGCTAGAATCCTCTTTAATTCTTTGAAAATGTTATACATAGATGCACAGGACTCCTTCCCTTAATTGGTAGCCTCATATCTCTTTCAATACTATTGTGTAGCCTCTACTCTCTAACGCTTGGTCAAAGATGGGTATTTGAGCTTTTCCATGGCCTATTCTTCTGTTTCAACTTTCTCTTGCAAAGTTGAAGCTTTTTATTGCATTATTTCTTTTGCTCGCAGAGGTAAAATATATTTTAGTAGGTGTTGTGGTTGATCCACAACACACCCCAAAATTGGGGACCCACCTTTTTGCAAGCTTGCAGAGAAGAATCTCGATGACCCAGATGCTAAAATTGAAGAAAAGAAAAAAATGCCTAAGTGTTGGAAGGTGTTTCGCGACATGTCGTGAAATCGCGATTGGTTGCGCCATCGCGACCGAAGCCGGGAAACATGTAGCGATATCGCAACATGTCATGATTTCGTGACATGTCACCATATCACGGTCAACGCGGTCAACGACAACAAAACAGGAAAATGGTCACGATTTCGCGACGTGTTTCGGGGAGGCGTACGGAAAGAAAAGGCGGTAGCGATATCGCGACAGAAAGCTGCATGAAGGTCCGAGGGGGAAAAACGTCGCGATATCGCGACAGGTTTTTCCAAGACGTACGGATGATGAAAGGTGTCACGATTTCGCGACGCATTTTGGCATAGTTGTACGGTACAAGGAAGATGTCACGAAATCACGACGGAAATGAAAATCAGGCTCGAAGCAGAGAAACGGTAGCGATTTCGCTACGCCTTGCGGAAAGAAGACTCAAAGTTCAAAAATGGTAGCAAATCGCTACCATGTCACAAGGAGAAGGCTTGGTAGAGAATCGCTACCACATTTCAAAGGGACGCTGCAAGGCCAAGGTGGTAGCGATATCGCTACCATATTTTGAAAAGGGCTCAAAGTTATAAAGTGGTAGCGATATCCCTACCATTCGAAGAGGAGGGTTCAAAATGTTGAAACGGTAGCGATATCGCTACGAGAAGTTGCCGGAGGTGGACAAACGAAAAACGGTCATGACATCGCTACGGGGAGCTGATGAAGGCGTACGGCCGGGAAACATGTAGCGATATCACGACATGTCGCGATTTCGTGACATGTCGCCATATCCCGGCTAAGAAAATGAATGGGTAGACTTGCAGTTTTGTCATTTTTTCGCAGTAAGCATTACACAAGACACAGGAAAAGCACGACACATGGCGCACAGGTGTCAAAATTGCAGAGGCGTTACATGCAGAGATGAATTTCGAAGCGTTTTCAAATTTGAGCGTGAATCAAAGCGGGAAAGGCAGGAATTTGAAGGGTCGCCCACAGGAAGAGGAAATGAAGCGACGAAGGAAATCGAAGAGCCATAACATTGCTATAAAACCAGAATTGCAAATTGAAGAAAGGGTCAGAAATTGCCGAATACGGAGTTGCAGAGACGAGAGCTTTGTGCTATTCTGGGCCCGTACTTGGGCAATTTCCTTCTTTTTGTTCTGGGATTTTATTTTACACCTGGAACATTTTTGAATGTAATCGAAATATTCTTTAATACAAAATATAGAGAGTTGGCATCTTTTGGATGAGAAAGAAGGAGTTACTTCTGCATGCATGATTTAATGTCTATCTTTCCCTTCCAGATTTCTTAGGTTTTTAGGTGAAGTTAATGCAAGATCTCTTGGTTGCTTCATGCGAATGCCTGTTTTCTGGAATTACCACATAAACCCTCGATACTCGCACCTGGCCTATTTGGATTGTGTGAAAGTGCAGGTTCATTAGGTTAGGTTGCATGTAGAAAGCCTCAGTATCTTAGGTTTCATCAGATTAGTGACAACTTTCTGACTGTAATTTATTTTACATTTTTAGTTATTTTGCTTTGCTTTTCAAACCCATATTTTATTTTTAGCAGTTTAATTACTGTGTTTGAATAAATCACTGAAAATCCATCAGAATTAAAGGTTAAAACATATTTTATTCATTTTGAGTCCATTGAAAGTTCAAATTGATAAACCACAGTACCCCTTGTTAATATCCACTTGCAAACCCGAATGTGTTCTTAGTATTTCATTTTAAACAACATCCTTGATAATCAATAATTGTCATAATAAGAACCTTGGAGAAATTGTTTTTCTTTGCAAGCAGAGGATTTAGGACTCGGATCCTACAGGAGAGTGTGTTTTCACAATCGGGTTAAAACACCACTCAACAGATTGGCGCTAGAAGGAGGGCGAATCGATTTATCTATTTCAATTTTTATATCTGAATATTTTGTTTTTGATTTAATTCTGAAATTATTTACGACTAAACTGCAACATTGTTTTTGTGTTTGTTGCAGGTTTTCTTCGAACTAGCCGAGGGTTTCCTCGAGCGAATTTGGACCCACCACGCCGTATTGCGACCGGGTCTCAAACAACCGGAGAAACCATTTTTCACGACCTTACTGGTACTCCCAAGGGTAAAGTCAAGCAAGTCGTAAGCACTCCGAGTAGCAAAAGGCCTCGTTTTTCTCCGAGGAACGTCGAGTGGACCTACGCCAGTAATATCCATTGCCCCTAGTGTGCCTATAGTTTGTAATATTTCTTTGGCTATTGTAGGTCTGTCTACATCAATTCTGAGTCAAATGGCTCAAGCTCCAGCAGCTCCTTGGTATGGAGCTAACAATACTCCTTTGAATATTGCTGGGGATATCCATGAAATCCCCAAGAACATTGAAAGATTTCTTCCTAAATACAAGCCAGATGGCCTAAGAATAGCAGAAGAACATATCCAAGCCTATAGAGATGTTTTAATTAGGTTGCAAGTTCAGCATGAAGATGTAGCCTGCAGACTTTTCCCCATGAGCTTGGATCCAATAGCATATGAATGGTATATATGCTTGCCAACTGGTTCAATCACCTCTTGGACACAAATGGAAAATGCATTTGTCAATCAATTTAGGTCGCCCTTAGATACCGCAACTATTTACAATCAGTTTATTACATGCAAATGGGGCCAAGGGGAACCAATCCGAATGTTTAATCAGAGATTCCAAAAGAACTATAACAGAGCAATTAGACATTTTGCCATTGATCCTGTAGTAGCTTTGCAGATATATTTTGGGGCATTGGACCTCATGACAGCCATGTTTGCAAGGCGTAATCCTCAGGTCACCACGCTGGCTTTGGCCTATAATGAAGCCATGACTATTGAGCAGCAATTGACACCGCAAGGATACAGGTTTACCCAGATGCCTATGTTGGGACAGTGTGCTCCATATGGTCAAGTTCCCCAGGCAAATCAACTCATGGCACCACAAATGCCAAGTATGAACGCATTCCCATATCAGCAGCCGTATCCACCAGCACCCGCATATGCACCCATTCCAATCCAACCAAATCACAGCCATTCCACCTGTTCCTGCATTTTTGCATAACAGTCAATCAACTACGCAGGAAACTAGTCAAGTCAATCCTCAAGCCATAGTTCCTGTTTCGAATCCAATCCCAATTCAAGGTATCAATCCATATGGGAATCCAATTCCTCAGAACCCCACCCAAATGTGGAATCAAGACCCCATCAATTATGCAAATCCAATGGGGGTTAACAACAATGTGGTTCCACCAAAGGATGTCTTTTCGGAAGTCGAAGAGCTCAAGAAACTAGTGCATAAACTAAGTAATGATAGGGTTCAACAGCAGAAGCATGAGTCCCGTGCCCCTCACCCAAGTCAGAATTTTAACAATAGAGGGAGGCACTAGAACACTAAGCCAAACAATGGGGGAGTTCTGCTCCCATTGCTAATCAATTAGATGCTTCGCGAGCCCTAGCCAATCCAATTCTTTTTTGAATCTTTCATATTTGGCATGGGAAAGAGGGTGCGGGTTACATAACACAAAAGAACACAATGAGAGGAATTGTCCTGAGATCGCTAGATACACTCATTGTCTTCAGGCACAAGTTGATGATTTGGAACTGGTATCAAATGAGGATCCATCGTATCGACAAAATGAAAATATTATGGTGATGGAAATAGTATATCACCAAGAGGGTGAGAGCGAGGAGGAAGAAGACAAAGTTTTGGAACAGGAGGTGCAAGCTTTTTGAGATTTCAGAAAGGGGACTCATGGGTACCATTTGAGGAGTAAGCCTAAAACCTCATCAACACCTCCAAACAGTTCTATTCTTCCTCCAGATACAAAGGCAAATAACAACCCTCCCCCTCCACTCAGAAGAGAAATGTCTAATGACGTCCAGAAGACAGTCAAATTCGAAAAACCAAATTATGACGTAGTGGAGGATATGAAGAAGTCCAAATCTAGCCTTTCATTCCTGGACACAGCTAAATTGCCTGGTCAAAAGGAGGCGTTGATAAGAGCTTTGAACTCACCTGATCCGATGTGGAAGGAAAAAAGAGCTGAATCCCATCCGATTTTGCGAAAGGAGAGAAGGGATGTCCCGCCATTCTTATTAACTCTGAGAATTGTGGGTAAGAACTTGCATAACTGTTTGGTAGACACAGGAGCCACGAGCAACCTCATGCCTATGGAGATATGTCAAATGCTAGGTCTACAACCGGTTTCATCCAAATGCACAGTCTTGCAATTGGACCGTTCAAAGGTAAATGTAGTAGGGACCTTATATGATGTCAAGATTCAATTAAATTTTGAACCCAGGGTCTAGCAGGTTGTAGAAATTTTGGTGGTTAACATCCCAAGTAGGTATGGAATGTTACTTGCGAGAGATTGGATGAAAACGTTGAATGGCTATTTTGCAACAGACTGCTCGCATATGTGGCTGCCATGGAAGGGCATTGCTAACCAAATCAGAGTGGAAAATGAACCGAGGCTTAAGGAGATTATAACGGATTTTAACAAGCCGAATGAGGTTCAGTTTTCTGAGCCAGACCTAGGGGTCTATGCTCTTGATGTTGAGAAAGCTACTGATGAACTTAAAGAAGAAGTGTGTCATGGTGGTTCTTCTGAGGAAAAGGATTACACGTGGTTGCTCAAGTTTGATGGATCAAAATCTAGACAGGGAGCAGGAGCTAGAGTCGAGCTCACTGGTCCAGGAGGTAAACAATTATTGGTTGCCTACAGACTATAATTTCCTTGCACAAACAATGTGGCAGAATACGAAGCATTGATCTACGGTTTACGTCTAGCATTGAGCAAACATGTTAAATGCTTGAAGGTTTTGGGAGATTCTGAGTTGGTTGTCAAGCAAATCAAAGGACAGTATACATGCCACGACAAAATATTGAGCCTTTATAGGACTAGGGTTATGGACCTCATGGAGGAGTTTGATGCATTCAACATAGCCCTTATTTCTAGGAGAGGAAATCGAATAGCAGACTCTCTTGCAGTCGTCGCGGGCATGTTAAACCCGGTGGATATAAAAAAATGTAAAAGTTTTCCATTGAGTTGGTTCCTTGTCCATCAATACACGATAATGTGAAGAATTTCCAAGTTTTTGAGTGTGACAGGCACATCTTCAAGTTTGTCACAAACTCGGGTATTTTTGAAAATCAGGTGATCGATGAGGAACAAAGGTGGCAGGATGAAACAGAAGAAAGTGAAACTGCGTATCAATCCAACAAAATTCCTAAAGATGTGGTTTCATTAGAAAATATGTTCGACATGGAATGCAAGAACAAGAAAAGAAAAAGAGTCCCGCTCCCCAAAGATGCATGCGATTCAATTAATCTGGGAGTGCGGACAATCCAAAGGAGGTGTACATAGCAAAGGCATGTACGAGAGGAAGAAAGGAGCAATATAATACGAGCTTTGAAGCATTACATAGATTGTATTGCTTGGAACTACAATGAGTTGAAGACTTACAACCGGAACATTATCACGCATACCATCCCTTTGAAGCCAGACTCCAAGCCTTTTAGGCAAAGACAGTGAGTTGTTAACCCGCTATTGGAGCCTTTGATCGAAAAGGAGGTTAAAATATTATTGGAGGCGAAAATCATTTTTCCTGTTAGGCACTCAACCTCGGGTGGCCAACCTCGTTCCAGATAAGAAAAAAGAGTGGAGAGATTAGGCTGTGCATAGATTTTCGAAATCTTAATAAAGCCTCTCAAAAAGATAATTATCCATTACCATCAATCGATGAAATTCTACAAATGGTAAATGGATCTGAAATGATGTCCTTTCTCGATGGATATTCTGGTACAACCAAGTTATTATACATCCAGATGACAGGATGAAAACAGCCTTCACAACCAAGTGGGGGACATTTGCATATAAGAGAATGTCGTTCGAACTGTTAAACGCTGGTGCAAATTTTCAGCGTGCCATGGATTACGCATTCAAAGGACTAATAGGAAAATGCATCATCGTGTATGTGGATGATATCCCAGTTTTCTTGAAGAAGAGAGAGGATCATGTTAAAGATTTGAATAAAGTGCTTCAAAGATGCAGGGAACATGGAATTTCATTAAATCCCAAGAAATGCATTTTTGGAGTGACAGAAGGGAAACTGCTAGGTCACATTATTTCAAAGGAGGGAATATCCATCGACCCAGAAAGGATACAAGCTATCCAAGACCTACCTCTCCCGAGCGAGTAAAAAGAATTGAGGTCTTTCTTTGGGCAAGTCAATTTTGTGAGGAAGTTCATTTCTAGCTTTGCTTGAGATAGCTAAACCTCTAAACCAGATGCTCAAGAAAGAGGTGGACGTAAGGTGGAACAAGGAAAGTAGAGTGGCTTTCTAGAATATCAAAGACACCATTTCCAAAGCCCCGGTCTTGATAAGCCCAGACTATTCCAAGCCTTTTTACATTTATGCTTTTGCATCGGAGCACTCCTTGGCGAGTGTATTAACCCAAAAAGGCGAAGATAATGCCGAAAAACCCATTGCGTTCTTAAGTTCCCCCCTAAAAGATGCCCAATTAAGGTATTCAATCCTTGATAAGCAAATGTACGCACTTTTTAAAACTGTGAAAAAATTTAGGCATTACATCGTACACAGCAGAATTATTGCCATTGTGCCCGATTCTGTTGTCAAGATCATGTTTTTATAGAATGAACTAGGTGAAAAGAGAGGAAAGTGGATTGCAACCATCCAAGAATTTGATCTTGAAATCCAACCAATGAAACTAGTTCGAGGACAAGGGCTGGCAAAGGCGATCGCAGAAAATGATCTGCAAATAACAGGTCAATGCTCAAATACATAATACATGGCTAAGGAGGACTGGTATGTTGATATTGTGCAATTTTTATTGACTGGTAAGGGCCCTTCTAATTTGAATTCAACACAGAGGAGAGCTTTAAGGCTTAAATATATCAACTATCTGATAAAGTCTGGTGTGCTTTACAGGAAAAATCATGAAGGTATCTACTTGAGATGCTTGAGCAAAGATGAAGCCGCCAGGGTGTTGCAAGAATTTCATGGCAAGCATGGAACTGGTCATGGTGCAGCCAATGCTACAACACATCAAATCCTAAGGGTAGGATACTACTGGCCTCATATATTCAAAGATGCACATGCTCATGTGCGATCTTGTCACATCTGTCAAGTGGCTGCAAATAGAGAAAGAAATGCAGCCATGCCGTTGCAGCCTGTAGTCGAAATGAGACCGTTTGAACAGTGGGGACTGGATTTTATCGGGGTTATTAACCCAAATTCTTCCGACTCTCACAAATTTATTTTGATGACTACGAGACTCATCGTACAAGGTGGACATAAGCGATTCCCACTAAACATGCCACCACAGACGTTGTGATTAAATTCCTTGAGGATCAAATTATCACAAGATATGGAATGCCCGATTCTATTGTCAGTGACAATGGTAAATCTTTCATTTCCACACAATTTGTAGAGTGGGCATATGATAATAAAGTGATCTTGAAATTTGCATCAAATTACTATCCTCAAGGAAATGGGTTGGCCGAATCTTCAAATAAGAATTTGTTGAATACTATTAAGAAGTTGCTGGAAAAGAATCCTCGGGACTGGCATAGTCAATTAAAGTTTGCCCTTTGGGCGGATAGGACCAGAATGAAAGAATCCATAGGGAATACTCCCTATCATTTGGTCTATGGGCAAGACCCGATATTTCCAGCAAATTTGAAGTTGCGGACCTGTTGGCATTTTTGCCACATTGATTCTCATTGATTAATGCATTAGTGTATTGTTTAAAATCTGACCTTCAATATCAGCTTTGATGCAGCTTTGGCGAAAAAAGAAGAAAAAATGAGCAAAAAATGACTAAGTCTAAAAGCTGCAGCGATTCGCTGACATGTCGCGAAATCGCGGTCAACGCAGGCAGGTTGGGCGGAACCGTCGCGATATCGCGACGTGTTCCATTTTCATGACTTTCGGAAGGCAAAGGAGGAACAACGACAAAATGTCGTGAAATCGCGACAAAAAGTCCAGCCGAAGACACAAAGCAAAAAGTTGCAGCGCAGCGCCGACGTCTCATTTTCGCGTGGTGTTTGGCTTCGAAGACCCAAGGTTAACAGCTGCAGCGATTCGTTGCATGTTTGTTAAGAAGAGGAAGCCATGGGAAAGTTGCAGTGACGCGCTACCTGTAGCATTTTCGCGATGGCAAAGTGGCAATTGGTATGGAAGGAGCAAAACGTAGCAATATCGCTACATGCTTCAAAATCGCGGCCATTTTGGTCCAAGAAGCAAAGGAGCAGTAAGTTGTAGCGATTCGCTGCAATATCAACAATAAGGCCAACTAACATGAATATGCAGCGAAATCATGCAGGGGATGAAAATTGATCAAAAAGCATGAAAATGGTTAAGTGCTCAAATTGGTAGCGAAATGGAGACAAGGAAGAATTGAAGACATTCAAGTGCAAAAGGTGTTATGTTTTCGTGGACCGTCTTCAAGGCCGTACAAGGTGCTTGAAACATGTAGCGATATCGCTACATGTTCCATTTTTGTGGCGTGTGGCTTCAAAGGTTTCAGTGTTCAAAAGTGCAGCGATGCGCTGACTGTTTTCACAAACGACATAAAAGATGCAGCGATTCGCTGCAAGTTCTAGGCGACAAGGCAGAGTGCGAAGAGAATCATGCAAAAAGCAAAAGGCGTCGCATTTTTACGACCCATCCAGGAGACCGTACAAAGTGCCAAAAAGTGCAGCGATGCGCTGCATGTTTCGTTTTCACGGTGCAGGAAGGAAGGAATAGCCAAAGGCCGCAATGCGTAGCAATATCGCTACATGTGCCATTTTCGCGGGATTAAGCTAGTGATAGAGAAGACAAAGCCGAAGATGTAGCGAAAACGCGACAGGGAGCATTTTTGCGGGTGTAAGTGACAAAAGCGTATGGTATAAAAATACGTCGCGATTTTGTGACCCGTCGCGTTTTCGTGACTTGTGACAGTTTCCCGCCAGAACATAGTATGAACGCTCGAGGAGATTTTTTGATTTCTGATGATTTAATGCTGACTCGAATTTAATGATTTGCGGATTTCCAAGGCATTCAAAGTAAAAGACGCGCCCAGGTCACCAAGATTGAAGATTTAATGCATTCGAGGCTGCTGTTCGTGGATTGTCATAACGGTTTCATGCACATGTTCAAAGAACCAAATTTAATGAAGGACCACGAACGTTTCATTGCATTTAATTTTTGTTTCTTCAAGGCTGTAATCAAGGGATCGTGTATGTAATTTCCAAGGCACAATTGTAGATCACGATATGGTCAGTTTCAAACATTAAATGTTGCAAAGAGGACGGACCTTTATAAAAACCAATGTAAGCTTCATTTCAAGGGGTTGGAAGTTTTGCTAAAAACTGGAAGTGCATTTGCGAGAATAAAGTATTGGCTTCAGATTTTTCAAGCAGTTGTTTGGGTGATTTTCTTTTCTGTTTCGTTTGCATTTCTAATAGAATTTATATTCCTTAAGTGCTGTTACATTCAAATTATGCATATTGGATTTGAATCTTGCTTTTAAGGATATGATTCCTGGAGTGTAATCTTGGAGAGATTTTTTGCATACAGTTGTGTGAGAAGTTGAGTCATTATCTTCTGTTGCTTGTTGTTGCTGCACTTAAGTTTTATGCTGTTGTTCTTCCGATCCCATAACTCCGGCCTGCGGCCATATTTCCATTTCTTTCTGCAACTTTTAATTTCTTTCCAAAAACCCTTATCTTCAAACAGAAATTTAGATTAGTAAAGGGAACCAACCCACTCTGGAGATTGGTCTGGAAGCCATTTCTTGCTTCCGACCTTTCAATGTTGGCCATGTCTAGGGTGCATTTGTAAAATCCTTTCTCGTGCGCGATTTTGGGCCAACAATTTTTGGCACGCCCGGTGGGACAGATTTTATTTGTCTCTAAAAGATCCCATAGGGTCGAAGGTTTAATGTTCACCTTCAGACTGTAAATTAGAGCATTTGGTGACTCTGTTGTTTTTGGTGACTCTGTTGGACCCAAAAATACTTCATGATCACAAGATCACAGTCAAAGAAATTTGGTGATCTTGTTCAGTTTTTTGAGCTTGATAGTTCAAGAAGTGGTGAGCATTCTAGATTAGTTTCCTCATCCCTTCCATCTTCTCACTGTACAAATACCCGAGTATTGTTGCTAGTGTTGCACCCCTACAAGTTCCACCAATGGCACAATTTCCTCCACCCGAGAAAATTCTTGGCATGGAATAGCACTGGAGCCTTGAATCTGCAGGCTCAAAATCCAAGTACCTCGAGTCGCATCGAAGGCTTTGCCCACTTACGATGGTATCTGGTAAAACGGCCTATGAGCACATAAATGATGTGGCTTCCCCGGTTGCTATCCATGACATTACCGATGAAGATGTAATGATAAAATTGTTAGTGTGTTCTTTGAGAGGTAAAATGCTATTTTGGTACAGAACTCTGCCTCCCGGAACCATAACATCATGGGACCAGTTTGGTGATTTAATGGTGAAACATTTTCATGAACAGGTTGACCCTTTCTCATTGTTAAATCGGTTCATTGTTATACAGAGACATCCACAAGAAGAGATACCTAATTTTAATGTCCGGTTTACCAGAACTTGGCAAAGGATTCCTGATGGTATTCGGCCTACTGATGAATTAGCTGTGATGTACTACCTCAGAGCGTTTCACTCAGATATCGGCTAGGCGGTTCGGCAGTCTAATGTGATAACGTTTCCAGAAATATTTGAACAAGCAATTAAAGCAGAAGCCGATCTGGTTGCTGTAGGAAGACTGCCTCCAAATGTAACTATGCCTCTTATTCCAGATTTGCCTCAATATTTATATGGTTCACAACCACACCCCATGCCAGCTATGTATCCTACACCCTCATGGAGCTCTAAAGCACCTCAGGTTGCACCTGTTCCAGCTCCTCAGTTGCCTTCTTTAACTCCTTTACCCCTCCCTGCACCCAGCATTCAACCATCTCCCGTTTCCACTGCATTTCCAGCTTTGCCAGCACCACCAGCTCCTTTGCCCTTACCAGCACCTCCTGGCACTCGCAAACCCCGATCCATATACGACACTATTGCAAGAGGTGAAGTCCGCAAATTCTGCCATTAGAGCCATGGGAAACAAGATCACACTCATTGAGAGGAAGCGAGTCGAGAGAGATTTCCAGCCAAGGAGATTTCAACCTCCTCAAATTACTAGAGATCAAGTCGCCTCCACAAGCAAAGCACTCGAAAAGGGCTTAGCTGTTCTAGCAAATGAAGATGCAAGCACATGCGAGATGGAGTATATTGGTGTTCCACTTGTAATGATCCTCACGGAGAAGATACATGTATGGTTCACTTAAATTATGTGCAGACCTTGGCGGCCAGCTCTTCAGGCGACCATGTTAATATGATCTCAGAAGCTGGTCATAGTTTGATGACTGCAGTGGAAGATCAAGTTTCAGTTCTAACAAGGACTGGAAAGAAGCCTATGAATGTTGATTCTGCTGACTTAGAGCCGTTAAGAGTACCGGCTGAAGTGAAGAGGCCAGTGAAAGCTCTCGTGCCGACTCCAAAGTCTTTGCCCAAAGATCCGACTTTTAACGAGTTCAAGAAAAGGCAACGAGTTGCACCAGTAAGATCAGAAGCAGAGGAGCAGGCACATGAAAAATTGAAGTATCCATCACTGACCAAGAGGTTAAGAGTGGAAGCTACACAATAGTACAGAACCAGATTTGAGCAACCTGCTGAGACAAAAAATTTTGCTGCAGTTTCATACAATATTGTTGATGATCTCAAGAAGACCCCTGCTAAGGTAAGCCTTTATGATGCTTTGCAATTACCTGGTCAAGTAGATTTATTACAAGAGTCATTGAAATTTGTGAAGGAGAGTGAAAAAGAGCCTGCCCAGACCGTCTATGCCCAAACTTTAACCACCTCTGTTACTGGTAAGAACAGACCTCCTCCTTTTTACTTGTCATTGCAAATAGAAGGTTGGGTTGTACACAATTGTATGATTGATTCTAGAGCTGCAACCACTGTCATGCCCAAGGGAGTCTATGAAGCTATAGGAATGGAGTATACCTGGAGTAGTCCTGGAGTTCTGCAATTGGATGGTACGCCTATAAAAATAGTAGGTGTCATTAAAGATGTACCCATTGTCCTACATACAATGCCCCAAATCACTGTTATTCAAGAAATTGTTGTAGTAGATTTAGAGCCCTATTTTAGCATGTGTTTATCCAGGGAATTTATTGCAAAATTAGGGGGTTATCTGGCATTAGATTATTCCCATATGGAAATTCCTTTTAAGAATAGACGTCTCAGAATACAGAATGAAAAGCCTTCCCCTTTTCACATTGAGAATTTGGAGGATGTTGGAAAAGACATGCAGTCGGTCCATATGCTCACTGAAGAGTCTGAAGATGCTGTTTTAATGAGTGAAGTTTTAAAAAATATTCAGTTGGAAGACCAGTTTTCAATGCTTAACTTCAATGCCATGCTGGAGATAGAAATCGGCTGTTATGCCATTCAAAAACCTGAGAGTAAGACAAAGCAGGAATTGTCTAACCCAGTTGATCAGAATGATGTTACAGATCAATTATGGTGACTGTATTTCGATGGAGCTAGATGTAGGAATGGTGCTAGAGCAGGTATTGTGTTAATTTCTCCATCTGGTGTATAGAGAACTTATTCATATCGGCTTACATGGAGTTGTACAAATAACACTGCTGAATATGAAGCATTGTGTTTGGGTCTGAAGAAAGCAAAGAAGTTAGGAATAGAACAGCTTAATATTTTTGGTGATTTCGAGCTTATTGTAAATCAGGTCACAAATAAATGCATCTCAAAGCAGCATTATCTGAAAGCATATCATAATCAGGTTTGGGATTTGTTTGAACTTTTCACTGCGCTTAATATTCAAGTTGTTTCCAGAGAGATGAATAAACATGCTGACTTATTAGCATCTCTTGGAGCTAACTTTTCTCCCTGTCGATCAAGTTGTGAACAAGCCCAAGACAATGAGAATGGTATACAGACCCAGTGTGCCAGATAAGGAAACTTTTTGGCGGGTCTTTGAAACCGATGAGCAGATTGTTAATTTCTCGATACATGAAGCTGCAATTGTTGAAGGCAGAACTTTGGAAGATGAGGAAGCCGAAGGTCTTATTCAATTAAGGAATAACCATATTCCAAAGGGTCTAATAACTTTGGAGAGCTTGTTTGACCAACATGATCGTTCCAGAAAGCCTCGAATGGAGATTGATAGAAAGGAATTCATGGAGCTAGAGCTTCAGCCTAACAAAGTGATTAAGGTTGGCACTGACTCAACCCCAGAAGAACTGCAGAAAATCAGGCAGCTCTGTAAAGAGTTTTATGATATTATAGCTTGGAGCTATGAAGACTTGAAAGGTTACAAAAAGTAGATTATACAGCATACAATTGAACTGGAAGAAGGAGTTAGGCCTTTTCGTCAGAAACAGAGACCTGTAAATCCAAATATTGAGGCATTGATGAAGGCTGAACTTGTTAAAATGCTGCAAGCTAAGATCATCTATCCGATCAAGCACTCCACATGGGTCGCCAATCTGGTCCCAGTCCGTAAGAAGAATGGAGATATTAGATTGTGCGTTGATTTCAAGAATTTGAACCGTGCTTCATTAAAGGATCATTATCCTTTGTCGAGAATTGATCAAATATTGCATGTTGTGGCTGGAGCACAGCGTTTTTCTTTGTTAGATGGATTTTCTGGGTATAACCAGATCTGGGTAAAAGATGAAGATCAGTTTAAGACAGCATTCACCACGAAGTGGGGTACTTTTGCATATCAGCGAATGCCCTTTGGACTATCAAATGCTGGAGCTACCTTCCAAAGAGCAATGGATATTGCTTTCAAGGATTTATTGAATAGGATCATTGTAATATACCTTGATGACATGATAGTCTTTTCACATAGAAGGGAAGACCATTGTTCTCACCTGAGGCTGATTTTTGAGAAATGCAAAGAATTCGGAATCTCCATTAATCCAAAGAAGTCTGTGTTTGCCATAAAATAAGGTAAGCTTCTGGGTCATGTGATTTCTGAAGATGGATTAGCAATTGATCCAGCCCGTGTTGAAGCCTTGAAGAAATTGTCACTCCCTGCAAACAAGAAGGAACTTCAATATTTCTTTGGACAGATAAATTTCATTAGAAAATTCATTTCTGATTTCGCTTAGGTTGTTAAACCAATGACCGAATTGTTGAAGAAAGATGCAGTTTTCCAATGGACAGCTCGAAGAAAGGAAGCATTTCAGGAGATAAAGGAAAGAATAGTGCAGGCCCCTGTCCTGATTAATCCTGACTACTCCAAGGATTTCATCTTATATGCGGTTGGAGAAGATGACAGTTATGCTGTAGTTTTGACGCAAAAGGGAGATGATGGGAATGAAAGGCCCATTGCTTTTCTGAGCCAAGTCATTTTACCTCACGAAGCAAAGTACAATTTTATTGAGAAACAGGTATATGCTGTGATGAAATCCCTAAAGAAATTCAAACATTTTATTTCCCAGAGCAGGACATTTGTTTATGTTATTCACCCAGATGTGAGAAATTTCATTCTTCAAGGAGAGTTGGGTGATAAACATGCTGGCTGGGTCACCAAGATCCAGGAATTTGATGTAGAAATTCACCCAACTAAATTAGTGCGTGGTAAAGCTCTGTGCCAACAGTTAGCAAAGATGGCAGCATTTGATGTATGCGAAGATCAGGGAGAAGCTCTTGCTGGTAATGACAGTTTAATGAATTTATTAATTCTAGAAAAGGATTGGACAGAGGACCTGATTGATTACTTCACAACTGGAAGATGTCCATCACAATTGACTGCTTCTCAGAGGAGGAGATTTCGGTTGCAAGCTCTGCGGTATGTTTTGTTTTCAGATGGTTTATTTTTTAAAAATATTGATGGTGTTCTTTTGAAGTGTGTTAAACAAGAAGACAAGGATAGGATCTTGGAAGAGTTTCATTCAGGTCTCTCAGGAGGTCACTATGCAGGAAGACCGATGGCCTTGAAAATCATTCGAGCTGGTTACTACTGGCCGACCCTATTCTCAGATTCTTTCAAGATTGCACAAGCCTGTGATAAGTGTCAACGATATGCAGGAAGAGTAAGGAATGCAGCTCTGCCTTTGCATCCAATTCAGGTGGAAGCACCCTTTTAGCAATGGGGGTTGGATTTTGTTGGAATAATTGATCCTAATTCCTCAGCTGGTCATAGATACATCTTAACAGCTACAGATTATTTCACAAGGTGGTCTGAAGCCATACCTACAAAGATGGCCAATCAATCTGTAGTGATTTCTTTTGTTGAGAGTTTGATTACACGTTTTGGTGTTCCAGACGCCATCATTACAGATAATGGGACTCCATTCATTGGAGCTGAACTGGTTGAGTTTGCTAACAAGTTTGGCATTTTCCTTAAGACATCATCCAATTACTATCCACGGGGAAATGGGTTGGCAGAGTCAACGAACAAAAATTTGCTCGGAATTTTGAAGAGGTCATTGGGAGAGAACAAAAGATCATGGCACTTGTTATTGAATCGAGGCGTTATGGGCGAGACAGGATTTCCGTCAAGAAGTCCATTAAAAACTCACCATATGCCCTAGTCTATGGCAAAGAAGCAAAGTTGTCGGTTCATCTTGAGTTGCCAGTATTACAGCAGTTGCAGTCTTTTCAAGATGATGAGACAGACCTGAGTTCCTTGGATCTGCGAATAGCACAGTTGTTGGAATTAGAGGAGCAGCGTTCCAAAGCATATAATGAATTTGACAAGCACACGCAAGGGATTTCGAAGTGGTTTTATAAGCATTCTGCAGCCCGTACATTCAAGACAGGAGATTTGGTGCTGAAATGGAATGAGAATAAAGCTAAACCTGGCAATCATAAGAAGTTTGATGCATTCTGGGAGGGTCCCTTTCGCATTTCCAGCACAGGTGCAGCTAATTCTTTCTATTTGGAAGATATGGATGGTAGCCCACTTCCAATTTCAGTTAATGGCTTTCATTTGAAAGCCTACTTTTCATGACTTCGTAGTTCAATTTGAGTTTGTATATAATATAAAAAAAAAAAAATAATATATAAAAAAAAAAAAAGAGGAAGTGAAGAAGAAGAAAAGAGTATGTATATATGTTTTGCCTTTTGTTGTCACCTTGGCTCTTATTTCTTGTGAGTTGTAGGTGTTTGTTTCCCTTTTGTCCTTCCTTTCCCGGCAGTTTGTGGCTTTCAAAGAATTCTTCTTTTCCCTGCCCTGCTTTCTATTTCCTTTCTTCATCTTGCAATATAAAAAAACAAAAAGAATAAGCCACGACTGTTGTTTCTTCTCCCCTTTTCTATTTTTCCCATTTCTTCTTATCCCCTTCTTCTCAGTTTGGTTTTTGTTTTAAAAAGCATTTATTTTCCAGCTTAGTTCATTTTCATTTCACGCTTCAAAACTTCCATTTCTGTTCCATCTATTTGTTCATCCCATCTATTGTCGCTGGTAGTGTAGCAACATGCTGTTGTTATGTCTATTACATCACTTTTGCTCCATCATTTTATTATTCACACCACTCCATTGCAGTCACCGCCTACACAATCGCAGGAGCTCACTCCACCATCACATTCCATCTCTTCAGTTTATATCCGCTTCTATGCAGGTTCTTCCGATTCTAGTTTTTAGTAGGAGAAGAAGTTTTGCAGCAGTCCCATTGACATGTTTTGCAGTAGCCCACCTTCCTGTTCTGATATGACTCTGTGCCCAATGGACTAAGGCCTGGATTCTTGCATACAGCAAACTGTATACCCCGCGAGCCGCCAAGAATGTTGGCATTTTTGCCACATTGATTCTCATTGATTAATGCATTAGTGTATTTTTTAAAATCTGACCTTCAATATAAGCTTTCATGCAGCTTTGGCAAAAAAGGAAGAAAAAATGAGCAAAAAATGACTAAGTCTAAAAGCTGCAGCGATTCGCTGACATGTCGCGAAATCGCGGTCAACGCAGTCAACGTAGGCAGGTTGGGCCGAACCGTCGCGATATCGCGACGTGTTCCATTTTCACGACTTTCGGAAGGCAAAAGAGGAACAGCGACAAAATGTCGCGAAATCGTGACAAAAAGTCCAGCTGAAGAAACAAAGCAAAAAGTTGCAGCGCAGCGCCGACGTCTCATTTTCGCGCGGTGTTTGGCTTCGAAGACCCAAGGTTAACAGCTGCAGTGATTCGCTGCATGTTTGTTAAGAAGAGGAAGCCATGGGAAAGTTGCAGCGACGCGCTACATGTAGCATTTTCACGATGGCAAAGTGGCGATTGGTACGGAAGGAGCAAAACGTAGCGATATCGCTACATGCTTCAAAATCGCGGCCATTTTGGTCCAAGAAGCAAAGGAGCAGTAAGTTGTAGCGATTCGCTGCAATTTCAACGATAAGGCCAGCCAACATGAATATGCAGCAAAATCATGCAGGGGATGGAAATTGATAAAATAGCATGAAAAAGGTTAAGTGCTCAAATTGGTAGCGAAATGGAGACAAGGAAGAATTGAAGACATTCAAGTGCAAAATGTGTTGTGTTTTCGCGGACCGTCTTCAAGGTCGTACAAGGTGCCTGAAACATGTAGCGATATCGCTACATGTTCCATTTTTGTGGCGTGTGGCTTCAAAGGTTTAAGTGTTCAAAAGTGCAGCGATGCGCTGACTGTTTTCACAAACGACATAAAAGATGCAGCGATTCACTGCAAGTTCTAGGCGACAAGGCGGAGTGCGAAGAGAATCATGCAAAAAGCAAAAGGCGTCGCATTTTCACGACCCATCCAGGAGACCGTACAAAGTGCCAAAAAGTGCAGCGATGCTCTGCATGTTCCGTTTTCGCGGTGCAGGAAGGAAGGAATAGCCAAAGGCCGCAATGCGTAGCGATATCGCTACATGTGCCATTTTCGTGGGATTAAGCTAGCGATAGAGAAGACAAAGCCGAAGATGTAGCGAAAACGCAATAGGGAGAATTTTCGCGGGTGTAAGTGACAAAAGCGTACGGCATAAAAATACGTCGCGATTTCGCGACCCGTCGCGTTTTCGCGACTTGTGACAGTTTCCCGCCAGAACATAGTATGAACGCCCAAGGAGATTTTTTGATTTTCGATGATTTAATGCTGACCCGAATTTAATGATTTGCGGATTTCCAAGGCATTCAAAGTAAAAGACGCCCAGGCCACCAAGATTGAAGATTTAATGCATTCGAGGCTGCTGTTCGTGGATTTTCGTAATAGTTTCATGCACATGTTCGAAGAACAAAATTTAATGAAGGACCACGAACGTTTCATTGCATTTAATTTTTGTTTCTTCGAGGCTGTAATCAAGGGATCGTGTATGTAATTTCCAAGGCACAATTATAGATCACGATATGGTCAGTTTCAAACATTAAATGCTGCAAAGAGGACGGACCTCTATAAAAACCAATGTAAGCTTCATTTCAAGGGGTTGGAAGTTTTGCTAAAAACTGGAAGTGCATTTGCGAGAATAAAGTATTGGATTCAGATTTTTCAAGCAGTTGTTTGGGTGATTTTCTTTTCTGTTTCGTTTGCATTTCTAATAGAATTTATATTCCTTAAGTGCTGTTACATTCAAATTCTGCATATTGGATTTGAATCCTGCTTGTAAGGATATGATTCCTGGAGTGTAATCTTGGAGAGATTTTTTGCATACAGTTGTGTGAGAAGTTGAGTCATTATCTTCTGTTGCTTGATGTTGCTGCACCTAAGTTTTATGTTGTTGTTCTTCCGATCCCATAACTCCGGCCTGCGGCCATATTTCCATTTCTTTCTACAACTTTTAATTTCTTTCCAACAACCCTTATCTTCAAACAAAAATTTAGATTAGTAAAGGGAACTAGCCCACTCTGGAGATTGGTCTGGGAGCCATTTCTTGCTTCCAGCCTTTCAATGTTGGCCAGGTCTAGGGTGCATTTGTAAAATCCTTTCCTGTGGCAGATTTTGGGTCAACAAGACCTTACATTTCATACAAGAGTACTTGGGGACAGATGATCAAGTTGAAGCTAGATTGAGCCAGTTATTGCACCTGGATGAAAAGAGAGAAGAAGCCATGAATCACATGAATAAACACCAGGAAGTCATCAAGAGATGGTTTGATAGAAGGGCCAAAGTTAAATCATTCAGAATTTCAGATTTGGTGTTACTATGGGACAAAAGACATGAGGAAAAAGGGAATCATCAAAAGTTTGATTGTCTTTGGTTAGGCCCATATCAGATTTCAGAGATCCTTGGGAAGAACACCTTCAGGATAAAAACCTTAGAAGGGAAAGATTTCATGCTGCCGGTTAATGGGCAGATTCTAAAGCATTATTTCAGCCCTTAGGTTGTGAGACTTTGATATTATTCTTTTGGTTTTGGTGAAGGATTTTCAGATTTTGTTTTTATTGTTTAGGATTGTTATTTTAGTTAGGATTTTGATTATGGATTTGATTTCAATTGACATGTGTGTTAATTTAAAAAATAATAATAATAATAATAATAATAAAATATATATATATATATATATATATATATATATATATATATATATATAGAAAATTGAGATGTCAACTTATGCTTAAGGATTAGGAGAATATGAAATATTGGAATTGTCTTGTAAAAGCTCCACAAATAGCATAAAACTTTTTTAAGTTATATTGTTTGACTTTGTGATACATGAAAGAATCAGTTTTGCATGACATATCATTTCATTTGCATAGATAAGGCATTCATATTCCATCTCACCTCACATACATTTCATTTTAGTTACATATGCATCTTATGTACAAGCCATGAAAGTATGTCAAATCCTCTTAGGGTTGTGTTATAACATATATGTAAGTAGCTCCTAAGGTTGGAAACTGAGTCTTGAGATATCTAGAACCAAGCACGTCTCATAAATTAAAAAGGATCTTGAGCAAAATGATCAAAACCTAGCTTGGAGGAAAAGGTTGAGCGAAAGTGGTTTTCATGTCTATCCTATTATGCAACATGATCCTAAAAACAGTGGTTTTGACCACTTCCATAGAATTTAAAGCCCACATGGAGTAGTAAGGATAGGGTGTAAATTCTCATCCCGGTTGGTTGAGAATCTGATTCCCCAAAGCTCTTATGTTTTCATTTCATAATTAGTCTTGGATTGTAAGGATCGTACTATTTGTCCTCTGCAAAGGATGGGTAGTCATCCCCAAGGTCTAAGTAATAAAATTAATATTCTCCATTCTCATCAGTCTTGGATTGTAAGGATCATACTATTTGTCCTCTGTAAAGGATGGGTAGTCATCCCCAAGGTTTAAGCAACAGAATTAATGATTTATATCTAAGGTTTGGATTGTAAGGATCGTACTACTTGTCCCTAACCAGGATGGGTAGTCATCCCCAAGGTCCAAGAAGTAAAAAGTAAATAAATTTTTCCCATCTCATCTTTATTTTGGATTGTAAGGATCGTACTACTTGTCCTCTACAAGGGATGGGTAGTCATCCCCAAGGTCCAAAGAAATGGAGATAAGTTTTGGATTGTGGGGTTAGATATGCCCATGCATGGCATCATGTCTTGCCTAAAAAACAAGACCACTGATTGTCTAGAGGGTTAGACTAGCATGACCATTTCTTCCATAATCGGCTTAATTATTTTTCTTAAAGTGAGGTAATGAACTCTAAATCGAATAGTAAGGATAAGGTTAAACTCTCATCTCGGTTGGTTGGGAGTCTGATTCCCCAAAGTTCTGATTTCACATTCACTTGCACATGGGTTCTAGATAGTAGGGACTCATAAACAACTTTGGGATACAATAAGATAATGAACTAGTGGATCCTAAGAGGGTTTGGCAATCTTGAATGCTTGTACTTAGTATTAGAAGAAGTACCATGCCCTTTATGGAAGCAAATCTCCTTGCACATTCATTAGGGTACACAAATCATTCACCATCCCATATATGCATTCATGCAAAACTGATAATGGAATGTTGATCAATTTCAAACGATAGGGAATGAAAACACATTGCACACACTGAGCTAATACTTGATGATTTTGATGATTCATGTACTTCGATCTTTGGGCATTTGTTATTTTGTTTATGTGCTAACATGTATTTGCGAGTTTGTGATATGTTTCGAGTTGGGTTCTTACTAAAATGCTCAAGAGCATTTGACAAATGAAGTCGCCATTTGTTGTGGTTGATCCACAACACACCCCAAAATTGGGGACCCACCTTTTTGCAGGCTTGCAGAGAAGAATCTCGGTGACCCAGATGCTAAAATTGAAGAAAAGAAAAAAATGCCTAAGTGTTGGAAGGTGTCGCGAAATCGCGACTGGTTGCGCCATCGCGACCGAAGCCGGGAAACATGTAGCGATATCGCGACATGTCATGATTTCATGACATGTCGCCATATCGCGGTCAACGCGGTCAACGGCAACAAAACAGGAAAATGGTCATGATTTCGCGACGTGTTTCGAGGAGGCGTACGGAAAGAAAAGGCGATAGCGATATCGCGACAGAAAGCTGCATGAAGGTCCGAGGGGGAAAAACGTTGTGATATCGCGACAGGTTTTTCCAAGACATACGGATGATGAAAGGTGTCACGATTTCGGGATGCATTTTGGCATAGTTGTACGGTACAAGGAAGATGTCGCGAAATCACGACGAAAATGAAAATCAGGCTCGAAGCAGAGAAACGGTAGTGATTTCGCTACACCTTGCGGAAAGAAGACTCAAAGTTCAAAAATGGTAGCGAATCGCTACCATGTCACAAGGAGAAGGCTTGAAACGAAAGTGGTAGCGAATCGCTACCACATTTCAAAGGGATGCTGCAAGGCCAAGGTGGTAGCGATATCGCTACCATATTTTGAAAAGGGCTCAAAGTTAGAAAGTGGTAGCGATATCGCTACCATTCGAAGAGGAGGGTTCAAAATGTTGAAACGGTAGCGATATCGCTACGAGAAGTTGCCGGAGGTGGACAAACAAAAAACGGTCACGACATCGCTACGAGGAGCTGATGAAGGCGTACGGTCGGGAAACATGTAGCGATATTACGACATGTCGCGATTTCGCGACATGTCGCCATATCGCGGCTAAGAAGATGAACGGGTAGACTTGCAGTTTTGTCATTTTTTTCACAGTAAGCGTTACACAGGACACAGGAAAAGCACGACACGTGGCGCACAGGTGTCAAACTTGCAGAGGCGTTACATGCAGAGATGAATTTCGAAGCGTTTTCAAATTTGAGCGTGAATCAAAGCGGGAAAGGCAGGAATTTGAAGGGTCGCCCACAGGAAGAGGAAATGAAGCGACGGAGGAAATCGAAGAGCCATAACATTGCTATAAAACCAGAATTGCAAATTGAAGAAAGGGTCGAAAATTGCCGAATACGGAGTTGCAGAGACGAGAGCTTTGTGCTATTCTGGGCCCGTACTTGGGCAATTTCCTTCTTTTTGTTTTGGGATTTTCTTTTACACCTGGAACATTTTTGAATGTAATCGAAATATTATTTAATACAAAATATAGAGAGTTGGCATCTTTTGGATGAGAAAGAAGGAGTTACTTCTGCATGCATGATTTAATGTCTATCTTTCCCTTCCAGATTTCTTAGGTTTTTAGGTGAAGTTAATGCAAGATCTCTTGGTTGCTTCATGCGAATGCCTGTTTTCTGGAATTACCACAGAAACCCTCGAGACTCGCACCTGGCCTATTTGGATTGTGTGAAAGTGTAGGTTCATTAGGTTAGGTTGCATGTAGAAAGCCTTAGTATCTTCGGTTTCATCAGATTAGTGACAACTTTCTGACTGTAATTTATTTTACATTTTTATTTATTTTGCTTTGCTTTTCAAACCCATATTTTATTTTTAGCAGTTTAATTACTGTGTTTGAATAAATCACTGAAAATCCATCAGAATTAAAGGTTAAAACAGATTTTATTCATTTTGAGTCCATTGAAAGTTCAAATTGATAAACCACAGTGCCCCTTGTTAATATCCACTTGCAAACCCGAAGGTGTTCTTAGTATTTCATTTTAAACAACATCCTTGATAATCAATAATTGTCATAATAAGAACCTTGGAGAAATCGTTTTTCTTTGCAAGCAAAGGATTTAGGACTCGGATCCTACAGGAGAGTGTGTTTTCACAATCGGGTTAAAACACCACTCAACCAGTAGGATAGGTGCATCCATATTGTATGATAGAATAGCTGCCTTTGCTTGCACTTTATTTTTCTCACCTTGCACCTTTGAGTTAGAAGGTACCTTCATGGGCTCCATCTTGACTGGGTCCATGGGGACATATTTTCTTCTAGCTATGGTGAGAATTGAAACTTACTCTTCAGAAGGGACCATAAAATTATGATCAAATTTTGTGATCATGTTGATTTGACCATCAAAAGAACTCTCTGCCAATATCTGCATGTAGTTCAGATAACCATGCAAGTTTACTCACCATGCGGATCATTACATGTAGAGCACTAGTATGCTTTGTATGTTGTGCCAACTTCTTCATTTTCCAATATCGTTGTATTCCTCTTAAGTGCCTTGCTGGTTTATGTTTCTTACTCCCTGGTGATTTGTGGTAGTTGAAATATCCTAGGTTGGAAATCTCTTTTGGCTTGTTTCCTTTTAATAATTATGATCTCATTACCCATCGCTCTTATGGCCAAGTTCATTGACTACAACTCTTTCAACACTTTTTCTTGTGGATCAGGGTTTGAAGGTGCGGAAAGACCTAGTAATGGAAGAGGTACAGGTAGATATGGAAGTGTTAGGAATGGAACGAGAGCAGGTAACTATGGAATATTTAGAGCAGAGATTTGAGGGATAAAAATTATGATCGCGATTTGAGATGTACTCGGATTCCATGAAGGGATTGGATACATGGGGGACATGGGCAAAGGCTAAGAATATGCATTAGTGTACAAGTAATGTGGAAGATCAAGAAAAATAGGCATTACCATTTTTGGTGGAAGCTTACCAATAGCAATCAAGTCAGCCTTAGCCTTTTACGCAGTAGAATATAGATCAGGAAATATGTTGACATTAGACTATCAGATGGCCATATTGATGTTGAAGTTGAAATCTCGAAGGTAGTAAAATATTGCTTGCTGAAGAGTCGGCTAGAGACCATCAGAGACTCTATGCCAAGTTTGAGCGAATATGTCATTGAAGTCTGTGATTTCTTCTTGTGGTTACCTCTAGATGGTGATGAAATGATGTAACAGAGAGAACAATTTCGCTTGTTCATTGAAACCTTTGATCAACAATTCAACTAACTGGTCCTAGGTAGTAATGGTGGTAGGCTGTAATGAATGGTACCAGTAAAGCAACTTATCTCTGAGAGACAACACATGCAGTATTACTATTATATCTTCATCTATGATGCTATGGATTATCACCAAGGTAGCCACATCTTGGACATGCTCAGAAGCCATCTTCCCCATACCATCGTAAGTAGGCAAAGCCTTCATTGTTGCTTGCGAAATCAAGTTTTGAGCTTGCAGATTTAGAGGTCCAAAGTGGTTCCATGCTAGGAACTACCTTGGTGGATATGGTGGTGGATTTTAAGCCATGTAGATTGGAGTGTTTGGTTGAGGAGTAGGGAAACTAGTAGTTGTGCTAGCAGGACTCGAAGGAATAGAGAACACACCAGCGAACTGCAAATATGTTACATTTGATAGGCTAGACAGAGTGACTATCCTAGGAAGTTTCCCTAACACTCGGGTGCCAAGTTCATAAAAATAAATGGGATATTCTAGATTTTTGGCCTTTAATATTGTGATCATGAAGGAAGCTTTCGCTCACTTCCCGTTCAAAAGCTTTTGGGTAAAGTTGAGTCACCAGATGTTCCAACCATACAACACAAAGGTGAACATCAAACCTAAATATTGTTCAAAGTGGAACTTTTATAGAGTCCCACCGAGTGTGCCAAAAATTATTGGTCACAAATCTTCCTAAGTACAATATATTATTTGTGCACCCTAGACTCGACCAAAATTCAAATGCCGAAGGAAAGAGATGTCCTTCAGGCCAATATCTAGAGAGGGTTGGTTATCGTACTAAAACTAAGTTCTAACGAGTGGCTTAAAGCTTAGGGTAATAGGAAAGAGATGGTAAATTATAGAAAGGAATGGAAACATAGCTATAAGTCGAAAACATTAGTGGGGATAAACTAACAATAAAAATTTACAGTAAGCGTTAATTAGCATGTAATAGAAAGGAAGGCACATGAACCACTCATAGTTTGCTGAGATAACCTCAAGAAAAACATTTTAGTATTCACTCCCTCACAAGTAGTAGTTAAATTCAGATGCATAATTTAAAATTAGTAAATAGTGGACATGAACGTAAGCATAAATGATGAACAAAAAGTAATCAACAACAATACTACTCAAGGAACCAAAATATGAAGATCTTTCTATTCATGCAAAAAACTTAAAGCATTTTTTTGCAGAATGTCAATCCTATTCATTACATTGAAAAGATTAGTATTTATAGAGGATTTTGCCTCTGAAATTAAATGCACAATACAACAAAATGTTGGCTGGTGAAAAATTAGAAAGAGCAATTCTCTCCTTGATAATGGTGATGCTTGGATCAGATCATTCTTCAGGGGAACAACAATCTAGTTTTCATGGACTGCACATGGGAAATTGATAGATATGGATGATGGAAAAAGTGTTCTAAGTGTTGGTGCATTGAAACTCAACAACATCATGTAGTGAACAGGGTCTCAAATATTAAATTATGGGCATCACCCCATCATTTTATGCCTTGGAATCTTACCCTCGCTAGTGGAGATCCATCGATCATTAAATTTGTTTCGATAAGGAGTGAGGTCGCTAGAAAGCATCTTGAAACTAAATGGGATTGCACCAAAATGTGGTATGTAGCATTTAATTTTGGCAACCTTTTAGCTAAAATTCTAAATCATCACTCTCACTACTCCCAAGCATTAAATTTCATCAATATTTGACTCTTCCCAAGAAAATATGCAATAATGGTGCTTTTGAAAGTAACTCTGCTAAGAGAGAGAGGTAAAACTTGATTTCGCCCATGCAATGGGGTGAAGGGTATTTTCGTAGCTAGCAGGGACAAAAATGATTTACTACATTGATGATTACCTTCAAATATAGAATGTTGCCCTTTGTTTTGATTAATTTTGTCTTATGATGTTTCCTTGCTTGAATTTCAGGCAAAAATGGGAGTTTCACCCCTAAAAGAGGGTAAAAATGAGTTTCACCCCAAGTTGGGTGACTTTGACTTTGAATTTTATCGGCACTTGCCTTTGCTCCAATTAACGTTTCTTCTATACTTTCACCTAGAAATACCCATAAATGGAGTTTCACCCCCAAGAAGGACAAAAATACATTGCACCCCCTCCCTAGGATGAATTTGAATTTGACCAAAGCATTGTCTTCACCCCAATGTTATTCATTAAAGGCTTTCACTCTAAATCGTCTTAAAATAGGATTTCACCTGAAATAAGGGCAACAAGGATTTTTGCCCCACCTGAGGGGGCAACTTTGACTTTGACTTGCACCAAGCATACATTACACTTCAAATTTCACCAAAAAATGCTTTTAATTGGAAATTCACCCAAAAATTGGGCGAAAGGGATTTTCACCCTCTTCCAAGAGTGCTTCTGACTTTGACCAATCTTTGTCACTTGCAAATGTTTTCCTTTTTCTTCATTCGAACGAAATCATTCATCAAGGTAGTTTCACCCCAAAGGAAGGGCACAAATGATTTTTTCCCCTTCATGAGGTGAAAACATATTTCCCTTCATATTCACTGGCAATTTCATTCTAAATAATAATTGTCAAAGCCTTGGTCGATCTTTCATCAATCCTTCAATCCTGAAATGTCCATGGTCATAGAATTCTCCCTCCATGATTTTCCATGAATTCTTACTGGCAAAAATTTACTGTGCATCTCCAGGGATAAAATCAACCTTTTTAATTTTAATGGAATTGTTCAAAGGAAGAAACAAAAACATCACATTAAAATGGTAAATCAACTGCAACATTCATTTGATATATATTTTTAAATTTTTACAATAAAAAATTTAGTGTGGCAAAACTACCAATAATTAGAAAAAATGTATCATTAATTGACTTATATGCTCTAAGGCAACATGATGATGGGTTAGTTTATGATTTTGGCAACCATTGGAGGGTCGTCATTACCAAATTGCCATTCTCCCTTCCAATGGAAGAGCTCACTAGAATGTTTACTAAGAGTTGCTTAAAACCCATCTCTTGGTTGCTACAATTACAATATTACCGATTATTTGAGGAAGTTCTTTTCCAGGCTAGTTTTATTGAGGAAATAAAAGTCCAAGAGGACATAATTAAGTCTAGAAATAAAGAATGGCAAAGGTCCAATATAAAAGTAACTATTTTGGCCAGTCCAAATCAAACCAGGCCAATCCAACAAACCAAGCTAATCATGTCAATCAAGTGGTCATGATATAGCTCGTAATGGCTAAAAAATAATCATATGTTCAACCACAACCATAGTAAATTGCATATCATGTGGTACCTTCACCATCTCAACCAACCTAAAACACAACACCAACTATGGAGAACTACCCACATCGACAATCTGTTCAACAAAACCACCAATACACTCTACTAGCTGAATCATATGCCTCCATCTTTCGAAGGTTGTATGACACCAACCAACTTGACTTGTCTGAGGTAAAGCTAAATGATCCCACCAAACATGGTAAAAACTATTGAGAGTATTTTTTTTGTCCTTATCATAGGCAAAATGGGTATGCTATTAACAATTGCCATGTATTTAAATATAGAGTGCAAGACCTCATTGACTTGGGGTCCATCAAGCTTGTTAACCCCTTAGCTCAACAAAACCAAAAACTTGGTATCTTTCAAACACCACTTCCTCATCGTGAGGAGGTGCAACCAACAATGAGAGGAGCCAACACCAAGACTCCTTCCAATCAAGTCAATCATGTCCAACAATACTAAGGTTTTGTGGGTACTATTCATGTAGTAACCCAAGGTCAGAAATAATGCACAAATCAACAAAATGCACAACAACAACCTGCTCAAACACCCATGCCACCTTAGGCAAGTGTGTCTCAACTTGCCACATCACCACCATCTATTCAAATTTCCACCAATCCTTCACCACCAATTCATATTCCAAGCCTTCTAAATTCACCCATTCATCCCATCAACCACCCCCAAAGGCCAATCATCTCCTTGAGCAACCAGTTAACCACAAGCCTAAAAATGGCTTCAGCTAAACTATCGATTTATGAGCTCATTCAACAATATCCCCCACACCATGAGGTATTAATGGATATTTTAAAATCCATTGAACTTCAATACCAAGATGCTAATGTCTTTAATAATTTTGTGGGGAGCATCCAAACATGTATGGAGCCTTCCATCACTTTCTATGATTTTGAGATAAAACAAACATCGTCAAAATTGGTGGACCCTCCATTGCATATTATGGCTAAAATTAACAGGAAGTGATTCAAAATATTTCTCATTGATACTAGATCCTCCATTAACATCATCACTACTTTCGATCTCCATCATCTCAATTTTCTATCATCTCATATCACCAAATTCACTTTCACCTTGAAAGCATAACGATGCTCTCTGCTCTATAGTTGGCACTGTCATTTTTCCCATTGAAGTGGGGGTCAAAGTTTTGCATGCCATGTTCCACATCTTGGAAGAATCCATGGCATATAATTTACTCCTTGAACAAGCTTGGATGAGGGAAGATGAGATGTATCCCTTCAATAATTCATCAATGTTTAAAATACATACACAAGGGACAAGTACATTGCATAACAACAGATGTTGAACCATTCAAGTATTGCAATTTTATCTTGAATCCTTATGAATCCATGCTCCCTTCCACTCATATTTTTCTTACATCACCTACTGCTTCATCAATTACCCAATCTATTTCATCATCAAAAGATCCCATTCTTGAGGAGCTACCCATCACCACTTCACATCAAGCATCCACTTCCATACCTTCATCCTCATCATCATTGACTACATGCACATGTGTTCAAACTCAATACTTATCAACATCATCATCTTCCATATCATCACCACGTATTCAACAATCCCCTCAGTCAAGTCCATCTCCATACATTTCAACTAATGTATCACAAGTTGCATTGATGGATTGTGATATACCTTCTCAATCCACACATCCTCCATCTCCTGAGTCATCACCCAACCATGAGATTTCCATATCCACATCCACTCCATCCACTACCACATCCTCCCAAGTCGAGGTACACCTCACTAATCCGGGTATTGGTTTATATGTGGTCCAAGACATCACAATCACACCGCTTAACATCAAAATTGTTAAGGATTACAGTCACCCATGTGACCCACCCTTATCAATAGGAGCAGTATACAATATGGGTTCAGTGCCAAATAGCATAAATTTTGTGTATGGGGGACTTGATTCTTCATCCAGTCTATTTCTCCTAGATGGGCCCAAGAAACCAATACTAGCCAATATACAACATATGTCGAGATTTCCATCCTAATGTTTTCACATTGTTAATTGGCAAGGACATGGTCTAGGATGATATTAAAAGGGAATGCACGATATTATTGATGTTTCATATCAAGAAGCACATGACCATTCAGGTTTAGGCTATCATCCACTTCCATCCACTTCTTATCTTGAAAGAGATTTTCAAATTTTACATCTGAATTTAGGAGAAGATATCCATCATACTGAGGAATTTGATGATGAAGTCTACGAAGAATTTGACCTTATATCAATTTCTTCTGATGAATTTTAATAAGACTCAACACCCATCATTCCACACATCGAACATGATGAGTTTTACCTCAAAATGTTCCCCATCCATGAGCCCATATTTCACTTGCTTCTTCCACAAGAACGAGCTGAACCAACCAGTGAACCACCACATCCATATCACTAAGCCACCTCACCGACCACACTTGTAACACATGTACATAATTCAAAAACACAAAATTCAAAAAAATCAAAAAACACAAAATTCAAAAAAATTAAAATCAAAATAAAAAAATAAAAAACATTAAAAAACAAAAACATTTTGCATTGCATGTATAGGGATTCTTACCAATTGTATTTATTTGTGTTACTTGCTACTATTCAAGTTTTTCAATAGTTCTAGCATCGATTCTAGTAGATCAGGATCCATTCATCCATCCATTTAGACTTCCACCATTTTCCTTATAAGTCAACATGAGTCCTACTGACTTATTCACCCCACTCCGTAATCCATATGATTTGGAAAAACCAATTCCAATTGACATGAGCCTTATTGATATGGACCGAATTTCCTCACATACTTCTATTTCTAAATTTGTCCTATCCGAGGAATTGTTAAGGGCTTTTTTTAACTACATTTATCCATAACCTCCACATTTGCCTTAACCTTCACATTTAGATCTTGAGATTTTCTAGGTAGACATATACGAGGTTAAGTCAAAAGAGTTTGATGACATCATAGTTGACATTCATCTGATCCCAAAACCCCATCATCTTGAGAAAGGTTCTCAAATGTCCACTAAAGATACCATCGATGTAAACCTTAGTTCAGATGTAGATAATTCCCAAATTTTCAAATTTGGTAAAAGTTTATCTCTAGATGAACAAGAGCAATTAATTTCTCTCCTCAAGAAGAAGGACATATTTGTATGGTCCTACAAATACATGCCTGGTCTTAACCCTAACTTGATTGTCCATAATCTCACCTTGCATTCTGATGCTTAACCGATCAAACAAAACCTAAGAATGATGCATCCTACCATTGGCCTCTTGGTAAAAGGAGAGCTTCAAAAGCTTCTATATGTGGGTTTCATTGTCCCCATTGACTATCCAAAGTGGCTTTCAAACATGGTACCCATTCGCAAACCTAACGGGGTGATATGCATTTGCATTGATTTTTGAGACCTTAACAAAGCATGTCCTAAGGATGATTTTCCTCTTCCAAACATTGATACTCTTGTCGACACCTACATTGGCCATGAAATTCTTTCATTAATGGATGGTTTTTAAGGATACAATTAGATTAGAATTAATCATGATGACCAACACAAAACAACATTCACTACACCTTGGGGGACTTTTTGCTATAAGGTGATTACCTTTGGCCTCAAAAATGTAGGTGCTACTTATCAACGTGCCATGAAATACATCTTCCATGACTAAATACATAATATCATCAAAAATTATGTGGATGATCTATTGGAAAATCTAAAACTTGACAAGAACATATTGGTGTATTGGAAAAATTCTTTGATTGATTTCTAGAGAGTAATGCGAGGTTGAAACCCAAAAAGTGTGTCTTTGGTGTTACCTGTGGCAAACTATTAGGATTCATTATCTCCAAAATAGGCATTGAGGTGGACCCAAACAAAGTCAAGACCATCATGGAGATGCTTCCCCCAAAATACTTGAAGGAATTGCATAGTTTACAAGGAAATATTCAATTAATCCGACATTTCATTGTGCAATTTTCTGACAAATGCAGGCCATTAAATCACTTGCTACAAAAGGGGATGGCATTTTCATGGACAGATGAGTGTTAAAAATTCTTTTATGAAATTAAGAAATACCTAGCTTCTTCACCGTTCTTAACTCCTCGTCATCTAGGGGTCCCCTTCCATATTTATATTTTAGTAATGGACTTTGCATTAGGGATAATGCTTACCCAAAATAATGAAGATAATCTAGAGCAAGATGTCTATTACATTAGTTGAACATTGGTAAATTATGAAATCAGATACACTTATGTGGAAAAATTGTGCTTATCAGTGGTTTTTGCCACTAAGAAACTTAGACATTACATGCTTAATCACACAACATATGTAATAGCTATAAAAAATCCTCTGCATTATATGATGTCTTGCACTTACAATAATACCCACACCACAAAATGGATAATGCTTCTCACTGAATTTGATCTTGAGTTTATAATCCAAAAATCCATTAAATGTCAGGTCATAGCCAACTAACTTGTGGAAGCTCCACTTCCTAGTGATCATCCCTTGATTATAGAGCTCCTAGATGATTCAGTATTTATTTTCACTGAATAAGAAGAAGATGTCATTCTAGAGGAAGACGCCAATATCACACTATCATTTGATGGATCTAAGTACAAAAAAGGTCAAGGTGTTGGAGTCATTTTTCATACACCCTAGGAGGTATCTATCCCCTTATCTTTCAAGCTAGACTTCCAATGCACAAACAACAATTCAGAGTATGAAGCCTTAATATTATATCTTCAAGCAACCATAGTTATGTGCATTAAGTGTATCAGGATATTTGGTGATTCCCAACTTATCGTTCACCAGGTAAATGGAGAATACCAATGCAAAGAACCTACCATTAAGCTTTATCATGAAGTAGCAATGAAATTGCTCTCTAAATTTGATTGGTATGAAATTGATAGTTTGCCATGCTCGACTAATAGATTTGCATATGCAATGGCCTCTCTTGGATAATTGATTCCAAAGGACTCCTTAGGAGAGGTACAACCACTCATTGTTACAACGATCTCTAAATATGCAATTATTTGTGCTAAATACAAGGATGAAAATGATGTTTTATTTATCCATTCAGAGTAGTATGAGCCTTGGTTAAACCAAATGGTAGCCTTTCTCAAGTTTGGAACACTCCCATAAGACATGTCATGAATTGTTAAACACACTTTCAAGCAAAAGGTAGCTCGTTTTACTCTCTTGGGGGACGTGTTGTATAGACGTGGTTAAGATGGAATTCTCCTTAATTATATTGAACCTACAAAGGGACAAAGAGCCATAGCTGAAGCTCATGATGGTACTTATGGTGGTAATTTTAGTGGAATGGCCATTGCAAAGCATATTCTATGCATGGGTTATTATTGGCCCATCATGGAATACGACTATTGCACTTATGTCAAACATTGTACGCAATGTCAAAAGCATGCTAATTTAACTCATGTACCATCACAATAATCACAACCTATTCAAAGCCTTTGGTACTTTTCACAATGGGATCTTGATTTTATTGGAAAAATATTACCTCCTTCCTCAAGACAACACACATTCATTATCACAACAACTGAATACTTCACAAAGTGGGTTGAGGCAATTCCTATAACCACTATGATAGGATCTCGAATTGTGGAGTTCATACTTTATTATATCATTTGTTGTTTTGGTATTCCTTCAAAAATCATCTCTGACAATGGTTAAGTCTTTCAAAAACAAGGATGTTTGAGTACTTTACGAGAAATATAATATCCAAAAAAATTTCTTAACTCCTTATTACCCATAAGCAAATAGACAAATTGAAGCTACCAATAAGACCTTAATTGCTATTTTCAAGAAACTTTTCAAGGAAAATCATAGAGATTGGCATACATAAACCCCCTTGGCATTATGGACTTACAAAATAAGCATATGCATACCTACAAGGGCAACACCATTTTCATTGGTCTATGGATCCGAAGTAATCATACCTCTTGAACTTGAGATCCCCTCCTTGCAAATTTCTTTGTAGGAATTCATATATTATGATACTACTAGACAAGCATACCTCGACCAACTCACACATCTTGATGAGAGGTGAATCAATGCTTTAGAGCATTTACGAGTTTATCAAGACCACCTAAAGCATGCTTACAATGCCAAAGTTCATCTACATGAATTCCAAGTAGGAGATCTTGTTCTTGAAGAGAATAAACAAAACACCAATGCTTTACCACATATTCATGAAAAATTCATGGTTAATTGGTTAGGTCCATACATTGTCACTCAAAAAGTGGGTAAAGGAATTTATAGGCTTGCCAGTCTAGAGGGATTTGAAGAGCTCAAACCTCTTAATGTTATCCACTTGAGAGCATTTTATGCATAATGTGATATATATATAAATGGCTAATACACAAAAGCAACATTTCATTACATACATTTGTATTACACACATTACATTTCGCATTGCATTTCACAAATTGTATTTTATACATTGCATTCCACACATTACATTCACACCATAATTCACACATTTCATTTCATTCCATATTAGGGGTAATTTATTCAGTTCAAATAAACTGGTCCAATATATTTTTGTTTCCTTAATTAGGGGCACCTTAATATACCTATGTCATTGCACCATTTCATTGAGTCCAAATTACCATTTGCAAAACCACATTATCATAATCCACTATCAAAATTATCAAATACAAAATATAGAGTAGTAAGGATTGGGTAAAATTCTCATCACACTTTAGTTAAGAATCTAACTCCCCAAAGCTCTCAATATTTCATCACACACCATAGATCCTCAAGTTGTAAGGATAGTACTACATTTCCAGTCAAACGGTTAGGTAGTCATCCCCAAGGCTTAGAGATCAGATTATTGGACTATGTAGGTAGTCTCCACCAGAGCTATAGACACTTTATTAAAAGTGGAGTACGCTCATGCATGGTGACACATCTATTTCAAAGAGACCTCTGACAACACATAAGGATAAGCTAGCTTCTTGGTCTTCTCCATAATAGGTTTCACCCAATTTACTCAAGATTATTTAATGAAATCACTTGCACACACATTGTTTCTTGATTTCCTCGAGTCATTACCATGCTTATGATTTGGTAAATGAATTCACTGCATACATATTTTGTCTTAGAGAAATTAGACAGTATTTAATGAGTTTGTTTTATATCACTAGTATGTATGAGTCTCTGTAAAACAATCAGTTTTTCCATATCAACATCCATATCTTCTTCCATATCAACATCCATATCTTCTTCCATATCAACATCCATATCTTCTTCCATATCAACATCCATATCTTCTTCCATGTCAACATCCATATCATTACATGAGTCTACAATTTCACATACAACTAGTTTGGTGCCCATGATTAAAAACAATGCTAAACATGGTCAAGAAAATATAAACTATTAATGATAATTAAAGCATAATTCATTTGCATCCATACACATTATCATTAGAATTACCATTGCATTAATCATCCATATACACAAACATCTACACAAAAAATTCACACAAAATTATCCACACTAAAAAGCATAACATAAAAATTACAATCCATGTATATATGTATAAATATCACATGTATAATGAATACCCAAAGGCTACATATACAACGGAGCACCAAGGCTCATATACAAAAAGTGCATCTAAGCACTAGCTAATGCCATTAAGAGGACCCATGTGACCCTGAAGGAGCCTTAGAACTAGAGCTATACCTAGACTCACTATGCCTAGCAGACCCAAATATAGATGAGGATGGATCCGAAAGCCCAATATTGTGCTTCATCAATCGATCCTCCAACAAATGGATATATCCCTCTTAGAAAAAAAGGTGTAGTACATCATGTCTCTAATGATGGTTCCTCTCTCATAGCTCTACCTGGAGCCTCGCAATCCTATCCTCACCTCCACTTGCAGTCACCTATATCTCCATATTTGCTCATAGCCAAGCTATATTCGCATCCTGATTTACTATAGTTGCATCTCGAGCTACCACCATAGCATCTCGCTCTTCCACCATCTACTCTAGTTGTGCCCAATCCTCCTTGCTCTAACTAGGAGGTCTATCTAAAACTCCCCCCATATCATCTCTACCATATCCATCCTTTCCACTCCCTATATCTCTCCCTGCCATATCCCTAGTCCATATCCTTTGAATGCTATATTGAAGGTGTCTTCGACATATAGGAGCCTCATCTACCTCATCCTCGTCCTCTATCTCTCCATTACCCCCATCTACTTCTATACTTGGTACTCATGGTGGCTGTGTAGCAAACCATGCATTATACTCTACAATAGTCCTGCATTATCCACATAGAGGAGATCCATCTCCTTGTTATCCTCATAGATCATCCTCCATACCTTAGCACATGGTAGACCTATCTCATCCTGATGATACCTATAGAGCACTGGTACCTCAGGAACTACCTACCCTAGTCCAAACTACCTCAACACCCGTAAGAACTAGATATACTCTGCCTTACTCCTATGCCTCCCAGCCACCCACCTAGCCTGTCGAACCCACCACAACTGCTCCCCATCACCTATTCACATGGCACCTCACCATGGCCTCCATATCACCTGAGTAGATGTCAATCCTTCTCATAGATCTCGATACCATTGGCTCATCTAAATAAGATGACTAGGCTATACCTCCACTACTGACCATATTCTAGCATAGGGCTAATATTTATCCCATGCTCGAGTCAACAGACCCTCAGGTCGAGCTACACTAAAATAATCCCAACCCCAAAAATACAATAGTACACTACACCCCAACCCCTTTCGCCTCTACCTCCTTACCTCATATAATTCTTGGTATATATCTAAATATAAAGCAATCAAGAACACAAGTAAATGACAAAAATTTGCACAAAATAGATATTCTTTTATTAAAAATCGGTAGATCTCCTGATTGTACAAATAATATACCCCAATGTGGGGTCTTTACAACGTCCTTGATACATATGTTACAACTGTTACAAATCTAGGGCTATCTGAAACCCTAGGACAATAAACTGTGGTGTCTTCTTGCTCGTATTTGATCCCAATAGAGTGGTGAGTGGGCTTTGGTATTCTATGCATGATGACTCTAGCTTAAGTAGCTACCAATGAATTTGATTCTCATATCTGCACACAACCAACAAATCAAGGGTTAATAATATCTGTGAGGGCTCCACTGCATGAGACCCTTAGAAAAGAAATCACTAAAACCCTAATTGCATAAATAAATGAAACTGTAAATGGATATGAGAATATGAAAATAATTGCAAAATAAAATATTACCTTGTCTATGCTAACTTGTTGTTTTCTATCTATGTTGTTGTTGTAGCAGATGATTACGTAGATGTGCCCTAATGACACTCGAGGGTTTTAGGACTGCAAAAATTGGATGGGAAACACCCACGGGTTCTCAACAATAGTCTGAAGTGCCTAAAGGTGCTCAAAAAACTTGAGAGGGTGCTCAGGAAACTCTGAAGGGTGTCGAGAGTGTGACTTAAAAGCTACTAAGCAGATATGGTTTACGGGATGGATGGCGGCATATGCGAAGGGAAGCGATGGTGAACAAAAATGAGGAACCCAAGGAACTTGTTAGCTAGGGAAATTAGGGGTTGAGTCATCAAAATGACTCCTATTTAAAATCTTCCCTTAGGCACATTAGGGTTTTGACGACATAATTTGTGTGGCCAAGATTAAAAGGTGACCAAGGGCGGAGATTAAATCTGGGTAAGTGACACAAATTGATGTGGATGGAAGGCTAGGATTAAAATATGATGGATGGTTGGGATTAATTCATACATACATATGTATATTTATTATATGTATATAAATATAATATATAAAATATTATTAGTAAAATATATATTAAACAAATATATATATATAAATATATATATATATATATATATAATGGGTAATTATGGCAGGAAGACATGGATAGATGACAAGTGGTTAGGTTTTGGTGTCTACAGATACCCCTTTTTGTACCGTGTTGCATGAAACACAATGCGGTGCGAAAATACGAGACACCTAGTTTGGCCTAATGATGAAGCAACTGTTAGTCTCACAATGACACTGAGAGGGGGGGTGAATCAATGTGGCTCTTTAAAACTTAAAAACTTCAACTCTTGAAGCCAAAACAATGAAAGCTTAAAAACACATAAAGCAAATGTAACAAGAGAGCATCACACAACACAAGATGTAATGAGTTTCACCAGTTTTGGCTACTCCTAAAAAATGACTACTTGGACTCCCGTCCAAATCTAGCCTTTGCAAAATATTAATTTTATAATCAATTTACCAGCACCCACTGGAAGGAGCACCAACCCCTGATTTATCTACATCAACAGAAAGGAGCACCAACCCCTGATTTACCAGCACCAACTAGAAAGAGCATCAACCCCTGATGCCAAGCACCAACTTGGACTTCTGTTCTAAAACTTGAAGATTGACATAAAGATGCCTTCACTTTTACACGTCCCTAACTGGTCTATTGCTTTCTCAACATTTCCCACTCTTCACACAACACACACTGTGGTCGCTCGGCTCCAACACACTCTCCTCATGATTCACATACCGCACACCTCTCTAGCTCTCTTCTTACTCTCTTCGCAAGATTAAATCCGCCTTGCGTTAATCCCCAGTGCTTTCACTCTGTTTTAGCAGCTCTTTCACACCATTTCAACGGCACTTTTTCACACTTTTTGCAGAACATAATCCTCCACGCAGACCTCCTTTTATAACAAAGTTTTGACTCTCGCATGCAACCCGTAACTACCCCTGTAACTGTCGTATTGACTTTAGTTCACTGTTCTTATTTTAGTTGCATGATATTTTTCTCAGAATCGCACTCATGAATCGTCGTATCGACTTCTTCTGTAACTCCTTTCATTTCTCATGCGCCACTTGTTAGTTGTAACGCCTTCCGACTGTAACTGCTTTTGTATATATATAGAGTAGGCTTTTCGTCAAACACGATGCATGTTACAAATTTACACATATACCCCTACCATGACTATTCATCTTCTTGGTCATGATTGTTCGTATTCTTTTCTGTACATGCACGCATATTCGATTCTATATATATGACTGTTCGTTTTCTCCTTCTTTGACTGTTCTTAAATTAGTTGCATGATTTTCTTTTGTAACGTCCCCTGTAACTACTGCATAACTTCAGTTAACGATCACATATCTTATTTTGACTGGGTTCTATTTTTAGCTTGTGCCAAAGCGACCTGTCGTGAAATCGTGACACTTCTGCCTCTTTGTCCTCTACTCAGCTTTCGTCTACAAAAACACAACACATCGCGATATCGCGACACTTTCGCCTCCTTGCTACTCTTCTCGGCTTCAACCAGCAAAAAACACATGTCGCGATATCGCGACACTTTCGCCTCCTTGTAGCTTTACTTGGTTCATACTCGTGAAAACACAACATGTCATGATATCACGACACTTTCGCCTCTGTACTCTTCCTTTTTACTTTTGTCGCGATATCGTGACACTTCTGCCTTCTTACATTCTCTCTCCTTCTTTAGTCGCAAAAATACAACATGTAGTGATATCACTACACTTTTGCTCCTTGTGCTTTTTCTCTGCTTCAGCCCATGATAATACAACATGTAGCAATATCGCTACACTTTTGTTCCTTGCACTTTTTCTTTTCTTCGGCCCACGATAATACAACATGTAGCGATATCGCTACACTTTTGTTCCTTGTGCTTTTTCTTTGCTTCGGACCGTGATAATACATGTAGAGATATCGCTACACTTTTTCTCCTTGCACTTTCTATTTGCTTTGGCCTTCGAAAATACATGTAGCGATATCGCTACACTTTTGTTCCTTGCACTTTTTCTTTGCTTCAGCCCGCGATAATACATGTAGCGATATCGCTACACTTTTTCTCCTTGCACTTTCTCTTTGCTTTGGCCTTCGAAAATACAACATGTAGCGATATCGCTACACTTTTGTTCCTTGCGCTTTTTCTTTGCTTCAGCCCATGATAATACATGTAGCGATATCGCTACACTTTTTTCTCTCTCCTCTTTCTCTTTGCTTTGGACTGCGAAAATGAAACATGTCGCGAAATCGCGACACCTTTTTCTCTCTCCTCTTTCTCTTCGCTTTGGATCGTGAAAATGAAACATGTCGCAAAATCACGACACCTTTTTCTTTCTCCTCTTTCTCTTCGCTTTGGACCGTGAAAATGCAACATGTCGTGAAATCACGACATCTTTTTCTCTCTCCTCTTTCTCTTCGCTTTGGACCACGAAAATGAAACATGTCGCGAAATCGTGACATCTTTTTCTCTCTCCTCTTTCTCTTGCAATATGTCACAAAATCGTGACACTTTTTCGTCCGTACAGCCTTCCTTGCAATATGTCACGAAATCGTGATACTTTTTCGTTTTTACAATCTTCCTTGCAATATGTCACGAAATCGCGACACTTTTTCTACTTGCCTTTTTCTCTTCGAACATGTCATGAAATCACGATAGTTTTTCTTGCTTGCACCTTCTCCCCGAACATGTCGCGAAATTGTGACAATTTTTCTTGCTTGCGCTTTCTCTCCGAACATGTCACAAAATTGCGACAGTTTTTCTTGCTTGCGCTTTCTCTCCGAACATGTCGTGATATCGTAATAGTTTTCATTCTTCTCAACATGTCGCGATATTGTGACAGTTTTTCTTTCTTCTTCTCTCTCTTCCAACATGTCGCAAAATCACGACAGTTTTTCTTTCTTCTTCTCTCTCTTCCAACATGTCGTGAAATCGCAACAGTTTTCTTTCTTCTTCTCTCTCTTCCAACATGTCGCGAAATCACGACAGTTTTTCCTACTTACTCAACATGTCGCGAAATCGTGACAGTTTTTCCTACTTGCTCAACATGTCGCGATATCGTGAAAGTTTTCTGCCTTGTGATTTTCTTTTGATTTTTAGTATATGGGCCACTTATATCTTTTGGAAAACCACTGTAAATACTCTGAAGAACCTCTTAACTCCTGTTCACTACATTACTGAACTCCTGTCCACTGCATCAACCGATCTGTCTGACTGCCTGTACACTTCATCAACTGATTTGTCTGACTGTGTTGACAACAATCTGAAGAACCTCTTAACTCCTGTCCACTTCATCAACTGATCTGTCTGACTGTGTTGACAACAATGACAATACTTTTGCTGCACCTTGCTCAACAACAACTTTCTCTTGTTGGAATGCGAAGATGAGCTTGAAGACAAAAGAATTTACGATTGTGTAGCTTACCCCCTCAATTGGCAAAATGAGTTATAGATGAATCTCACAAGCCAATTGACAATTTTTTATGAATGAAATGTGCAAAGGAATGATGTGATTGTTGATGTATGATGTGTAAGAATGATTTGGAAGGATGATATGAATGATGTAAAAAGATTCTATTTTTTCCCCAATAGAAGAAGAGGGTCGTTGATAGATGCAAGTGAATGATTCTATTTTTTCCCTAACAAAAAAGGGGTTTTTAGCAAGTGTAGATGCCATGATCATGTAAGATGTATCCCATTGTGGGAAAATAAAAATCAAATATTGGTTACCCCAAGTTTGGGGTGATTCCATGATGTTGAAGAAATTATCGTATGGAATCATTGAAATGTAATATGATGAAGATGCAAAATAAAAAAGGAGTTAACTTCGAAGGACCAGATAGTGACTATTAGCAAATTATTGCAATTGGATCTAATCATCCTATCTAGGACTAGTTACCATGATGACTGTCGATAAAAATAAATGATGAGGTGAAGAAGCGAAAATGACGACACGCCTTAAGTGTTTATTATTGAAATGTAAAGCAATATTGAAATAAGCATTAAAATGGAAAGGTGCACAATATGTAATCTATTGAAATGAAGAATCAAGTGCAATAAAAGAGGGGGGATTTATGATGACTATTTGACACATTATATGCTAGCACCATAGACTGTACAAAATGTATCTTTATTATTTTCATGTTTAATATGACACTATGAAATGGCTTTTGTAACTTGACGAACATGTGACAACATGACGTAAAATAGAATAAATAATGTAATGTGATATGATATGTTTGGAAGTTTTTAGGAGACTCGAACACTCTAGTTACCTAATCAAAAGTTGTATAATAACTATGCAAGAATTTTTAACAAGGTATACATCTACTAAGATAACCAATATAATCAACATCCCCATGTGTGCATGTGAGTTCATTTCTATGATAACGCATAAAGTTACGCTAGTTCCAAACGAGATTCTCACTCAGCTCATCTGTATTAGAGATCACCCTACGAGTCTCATTATCCTGAGTTTTGTACATAGTTATATTAGATCACTAGGTAATATAGGCTACCAAAATCTAGCTCATCCACATGTAAATATTGGTCTGGACACAAGCAAGTTGCTTATGTGACAGACATATCATCATGCGTTAGGATACCACCATTGCCAGGTATGCTATCCACCAAGCCCATAATGAGGATCACCTTATGGTTCTCTAATGTTGAGAATTCCAAGGATTCAAGTTCAAGAATCCCTTCTTTTCTTTTAAATTTGAATTGTGTAAGGGAGTTGCTCATTTGTGTTTGTTGAGCAAGGGAGTTTGGTAGTGGTGAGAATCACTGTTTATTTTGCTTTTTTTAATGGTAAAAACCACTGTTTATTTTACATATTTTGAAGTGATAAAAATCACTATTTAATTTTCTCTTTTGGATACTTGCCTCAGTGTGAGGCAAGGGGTTTTGGGTAAGGAGGAACTTTTCCTTTTGTCAATTCTCATCTTTGAACCATTCACATAGGGGGATGAGCGAGATAGCCTTTTTCTCTTAAAGTAACCTAGACCACTTTATAGTTTCATATTTCCTTGTGCTAGAATTGGATTTATTAATGTGAAAATATGTTAGGATTTTGATGTATACAAGGTATAATATAATAAGGATTCTACCTTCTAAAAATCATGATAACTTTCTACAAAATCTTAAAATAAAACTAGATATGGCTGAGTGATCGAAAAACCTTAACTATGTCTTATAAACAATGGTAAGTGATGGGAAACATACATATAATGAGATGTAAATGTGAATAGTAAATGTAATTTAAATAGGTGGTATTATTGACATATGGTAATAGTGAATTTAACGGATGCCTAGTGTACAGAGCTGGTGCTAGATATGTATGATCAATTTCGAACGATGCATAATGCAAATTATGAGTATGCCTAATGCAATTTATATGAAGTGCAATTAAGCAATATTTTTGTTTTTTTTATGATATTAATGATGTTTTTGTATTATATATATATATATATATATATATACAGGTTGACCAATGGGCTTAATAAATGCCATTGGTGCTTTTTGAGGTGACCAAAGGTCTTATAGACACCTTTGGGGATTTTTGGGTTGACCTCGATGATCATAGACCGCCAAGGAGATTTTTGTGATGACCAAAAGGGCTTATATATGCCTTTGGGTCCTTTTGGGTTGACCTAGATAATCGTAGACTACCTTGGAGCATTTTGGTTTGACCTAGATGGTCGTAGACCGCCTAGGAGCATTTTAGGTTGACCTAGATGGTCATAGATCACCTAGGGATGTTTGATGGTGACCAAAGAGCTTATAGACACCTTTGGGGCTTTTTGGGTTGACCTAGACAATCATAGACTACCTAGGAGCATTTTGGTTTGACCTAGATGGTCATAGACCACCTAGGGGTATTTTAGGTTGACCTAGATGGTCATAGACCACCTAGGTGGCGTTTGATGGTGACAAAGGGACTTATAGATGCCTTTGGAGCTTTTTGGATTGACCTAGATAATTGTAGACTACCTAGGAGCATTTTGGTTTGACCTAGATGGTCATAGACCACCTAGGGGCATTTTAGGTTGACCTAGACGGTCATAGAACACCTAGGGGTGTTTTATGGTGACCAAAGGGCTTATAGATGTCTTTGGGGCTTTTTGGGTTGACCTAGACAATTGTAGACTACCTAGGAGCATTTTGGTTTGACCTAGATGGTCATAGACCACCTAGGGATGTTTTAGGTTGATCTAGATGGTCATAGACTACCTAGGAGAATTTTATATTGACCTAGATGGTCATAGACCACCTAGGGATATTTGATGGTGACCAAAGGGCTTATAGACACCTTTAGAGCTTTTTGGGTTGACCTAGATAATCGTAGACTGGCTAGGAGCATTTTGGTTTGACCTAGATGGTCATTGACCACCTAGGGGTATTTGAGGTTGACCTAAATGATCATATATCACCTAGGGGTATTTTATGGTGACCAAAGGGCTTATAGATGTCTTTGGGGCTTTTTGGGTTGACCTAAACAATTGTACACTACCTAGGAGCCTTTTGGTTTGACCTGAATGGTCATATACCACCTAGAGGTATTTAGGTTGACCTAGATAGTCATAGACCACCTAGGGGCATTTTATGGTGACTAAAGGACTTATAGATGCCTTTGGGGCTTTTTGGGTTGACCTAGACAATGGTAGACTACCTAGGATAATTTTAGTTTGACCTAGACAATCATAGACTGTCTAGGGGTGTTTTAGGTTGACCTAGACGATCATAGATCACCTAGGGGCGTTTGATGGTGCTCTAAGCATGGAAAGGCCATAGATGACTAATATTATTTGGTTCAGGCTCTTAAATTCATTCGATGGATGCTAAGTGATAAGTTCCAGGTCCAATCTGACTTGAAATGATGAATGGACCTAACCAGTTTGCCACAAATTTATCCTACAGATGCGGTGGTAAATTTAAGTTTTGTTGGTTATATTTTAGAACTAAATCACCAACCTAAAAGTCTCTCTAGTGTACTTTCATGTTGTAAGTTATCTTAAGGCATTATTGATAAACACGTAAATGCTCAATAGCATTGACACATCGTTCATCAAGCAACATTAATTGATCTAAACGAGCTTGCCTAACGATATCATAATCGATGAATTCCTACATAGAAATGTGCAATGATGGAATATATAACTCTAGAGGTATGATATCCTTAGCACCATACACTAGTGAAAATGGAGTTGCCCCAATGGACGTCTGAATGCTAGTGTGATAGGCCCAAAGAGCAAGAGGTAATTGATTATGCCAATCTTTATGATTTTCCTTAACAATTTTCTTCAATATGGCTACTACAATCTTATTGGATGCATTTGCTTGCCCATTGGGTTGCAGATAATAGGGCATGAAAAAGTTGTGCTTTATGTTATACTTTGTTGTTAACACATGCACATCCTTATTTTTTAAGGATGTTCCATTATCCGATATGATTTTGGATGGAATACCAAAATGACATATAATGTTTTATAGCATGAACTTCACGATGCGAGGTCCAATCGTAGTGGTAAGTGGAATTGCTTCCACCCATTTTGTGAAGTACTCAATCATCATTATTCGTTATGATAAATGTGTGTCAACCTAAGGAGGCAGGTGAGATTTTCCCAATTAAATCAAACCCTCATTGTGTAAATGGCTAAACCGATTGAATCGGTTGTAAGGCCTATGAAGGTACGTGTGTCAAATTTGCATGATGTTGACATTTTATGCACTTCTTTACATAAGCACAATAATCTTACTCTAAAGTTGACCAATAATAGCCCATGCAAATAATATGCGTAGTGATGGCCATGCCGCTAAAGTGGCCACCACATGTACCATCGTGTTCTTGGAAAATGACCCAAGATGACTCCTATGAGTCTAAGCAACGAAGGAGGATACCCTCATAGCTTCGACGATACATTATATCTCCTAATAAGACATACTTTGTCACCTTTTTCTTAAATGCTCGCTTTGCAACATGCAAAAATCCAGGTGGAATATTTTCCAATTTTAAATAATATTTAATTTGTATGGCCCAATCTTGCTTTGAAGAAGCCTCAATTGTATGAATCACGTAATCCTTTTGATGTTCATCTCGTGCAAATGTTGATTGAGAATGAGCTTTGAGATATAGCATTGTGCTAGTATCAAAAGAATTATGAGGGAACAAAGTCCCCCATCTAATGTTATTCAAATAATTGTGTAGTTGAGAGAACCATTCATGTGAAGGTTCAATCTGAATCATGTGGACATCTGGTGTGGCGTTATGCTCATCACACTTAGTCATATATTACGCTAGCATTTTCACATGAATAGTCATGATATCATCTAAAGGGTTTTGTGGGATTAGCGATCCTAAGGAGACCATCATGTCTGCAAAATGATTAGATGAACGAGGGAGTGCCTGAATATCATACCACTCAAACTTTACAAGAATTTTATCCACTAGGGCTTTATAGGCTTGTAATATGGGGCACCTACACTGGAATATCCCTTTAACCTGATTAACTATGAGCAAGGAATCACCAAAAAATATTTAGCTTAGTTATTTTCATGGCGATTGTCGTTTGAAGGCCTATGATGAGAGCTTCATACTCGACGTTGTTATTGGTGCATAATAAATCGAGTTTAAACGAAAGAGGTATGGTAGTCCATTGCGTTGTGAAAAACATGATACTTGCACCACCCCCTTGCTCGCATTTAGAACCATCAAAAAATAGAGTTATGTCTGCCTGTGACTCAGGCTCTGCAGAATCAGGCGATTCTGAGATATGAAATACTCCATCATTGGGAAGTTCTACATTCAAAGGCTAGTCATCCTGAAAAGGAGCCTCTGCTAGTTGATCGACTATGACCTATCATTTGATTGATTTTTGTCCAATGAAATCTAGGTCAAATTTTATCTACAATATTATCCATTTTGCCATGGGACTATTGTGATATGTTCAACCCATCATGTATCACAATGGATTTTCCTTATATATTACATATGTGGTATGATTGAGCATGTGATGGCATAACTTTTTGGTGGCAAATACCATTGCTAATTATAGCTTCTCAACGTATGCATATTTTATTTCATAGCTAACTAGTGTGCAGCTAATATAATAGGTAGCCTATTTTTTATGAAATTTATTCTTTTGGGATAGCATGGTACCCAATGCCAACTCAATAGCTGAGATGTACAGATAAAAGGACACTCCTAGTCACAAAGGAGTCAACACGAGTGGCGAAGCTAGGTATTGCTTGATCTCATCAAAGGCATATTGACATTCCTCATCCCAATGAAATGAGACCCCCTTGTGTAGCAACCTATTCATGGGTCAACACTTATTTGATAATTACGCTATGAAGCATTTTATGGATGTGACCTTTCCTTGCAAGATGCATAGCTACTTAATGGTTGTGGGGGGAGGCATTTCTATGATTGCATTGACCTTGTTTGGATCTACTTCTATGCCTCGCTTAAAGACTATGAATCCCAAGAGTTTACTAGATGTGACATCGAATGCATACTACTTAGGATTAAGCCTAACATTGTGCTCAATGAGGCAATCTAGAACCTTGCATAATACATTGACATGCTCATACCATAATAGAGATTTTTCCAATAAGTCATCCATGTAATATTCCAAAATCTTATGCATATAGTCATGGAAGATATATGTCATGGTGGTACTACCATTCTTAAGGCCAAAAGGCATGACCTTATAATAGAATGTCCCCCAAGGCGTTGTGAACACCATTTTTAGTTGGTCTTATGGATTAATATGAATTTGATTAAATCTAGAGAAATCATCCATAAGGGATAACATTTCATGTCCTGCTATGGCATCTACCAACGCATCAATGTTTGGTAATGGAAACTTATCCTTAGGACTCACTTTGTTGAGATCTCTAAAGTCAATGCAAATGCAAATCCTTCCATCAGGTTTTTTGATGGGTACCATGTTCGAAACCCATGGTGGATGGTCTATTGAGATGATGAAATCAACATCCAACAAATTTTGTAATTCATATTTCACCATTAAGGCTACTATTGGGTGCATATTATACAACTTTTGCTTAACTGATTTGATCTTTGGGTCCAGTGTAAGATTATGCATGACTAGATTTAGGTCTAGTCCTGGCATGTCTTTATAAGACCAAGCAAAATATTTTATCCTTTATTTTAATGCTCTTGTGAATTCATCTTGTTCAACTAGAGATAGACCTTCTCCTAGCTTGATAATATATGGATTATTAGGATCTGTACCGATATCCCTGTCATTGTTGGCTCAATTGACATATGAGACCCATCTTCCAACTGATATGAAGTGGGAATCAAGTGAATGTCATCAGTTGGGTTTGCTTCATCTATAGGAAATTTAGGGTCAACCTCAGCTTGGAAAACATCATGAGTAGTTCTTAGAGAAAATTGAAATGGTTGTAACATTTCCTCGCAAGGCCAATACTTTGATGGTGATGGGGGAGAATCTCCCCAATCAAAGTCAATTGCCTCAAGGTCGATATGCAATGACTTTGATGGGTTATTCAGATATCTCAATGGTGTAGTTAAATATATCGAAATCATGTTGATGGATACAAGATCTCCCATACAAGGGCGAGTGGGCCTAGAGACTTGATGTAGTCTCGTAACTCGTAGGGGTGGTTATGGTGGAGGTGGAATGAATGGTGATGGCCGTTGTGGAAGAGGGTGAGCTTGGTCTTCACACAAAAAAATCTAGCATCAAATAGGGCCTTGGATGGGGAATAACATGTAAATATAGTACTCATGCATATCATCGAAGGGGAACACTATCTCATGTTCATCATCTGAACTAGGGTAGTTTATAGGTGCGATGCCATAGTCATCTTCATCATCATTAATCCATTCATGAGGAGGACCTTGATCCTATTCCTCATTATCATATTTAAAGGTATGTAAGCTCTCCCTCACTTCATGAAGTTGGGAAAATTAACTAGATAATCCTTGATCTGTCATGACTATGGGAAAATAATCTTTCAATGAATGAATGTGATTCAGATTGGCATATGGATCACGTGCAAGATTATCCTGTTAACCTAGACATAAGTGTTCTAGACTATCTATGAGAACATCCAACGGTACTGGATTATTGTGTCCCAACCCAAATTTATCATAAGGAAGTTGATATTGGGGATGACATGGAACACGAGAACCCTGCTCATATAAAGTTAAACCAAAACCATGCCAATTATAGTGATCTAAATACTGCAATGCATAATCTAGATTTGACAGATAGTTTATATCCTCAGAAAAATGTTCATCATCTTCTTCTTTCTGAGGAGTTGGTAGGGCTCCATAATATATACCCCCATATATGAAATTAGTTTGATAGGGCGGTAGACCAAGAGGTACGATGCTAGCTATGGGAAGATAAGGTCGCCCCATATCTTGCACCGTCATTATAGATGGAACCGTTGTGACATTTTTCACTAGATATTCTCCTATCCCTGTACTAGACATATGCACTATGACCTAGGATGGTGAAGGTGGATGGGATGGAAGTGAGGCTTGAGATGACTCAATGTGAACCTCTTGAGATGGTTCCTCGTTTACTGAATAAGGAATCTCTTTCATGGATATGGTGGAAACTAGAGGTAAGCTCTCATCAATTGGCCTCTTTGACATGTTCCTTGATGGAGGATTTGATGATGTCGAAGGTATTTGTGACACTACCAATGGCGAGGATGGTATGAATGAATATGTATATGGTGAAATGGAAGGTAATGGTGAAATGGATAGACCCTGAATGGGTGCATTCCGTCAGAAGTCTACATGATTCAAAGGTAATGTCGACTCTGGCATCTATTGCACCATATTACAGTACTTAAAGAGCTCTAGATCTGTAAAGACTACGTGCACTTACCCTTCATGAGTGTATTTGAGATATTGATGTGCAATGGATGGGACACACTTCATATCTCATATCCAAGATCTGCCTAGCAATATGTTATAGGCCATTTCATCCTCCAAAACATGACACAATGTCGATATGGTCTTGCACCCCACTTGAATGGGTAGGCCTATGGTACCGACTATGGAATATATTGCATCATTGAATGCACAAAGGGTGTAAGTAGATGCAACAACATGAGATGTTGGCAATCCTAATTATTTTAATGCTTTAGTTGTGATGATATTACTTGATGAACTAGTTTCTATGAGAACTATCTTGTATGGTACATCGTTTACACATGCAATGATGTGTAAAGGAGGATCTACCACATCACTTTTTATTGCTTTAAGTTCATGCTCATAAATTGTTATTACTAGTTCCTTGCACTGTTGCACATGACCCACAAAATAAATGGAGTTAGAATCCTATGGTTGCAACTCTATTGACTTTAGGATATCCATAAAAGCTTCCCTATGCGGAGGGGATTATTGAATTAGCTCATAGATGGACAATCTCATTTATGTTATCCTCAACCTCTGTGTAAGCTTGTGTTTTATTGTTAATGCTAGCCTAGGTGGAAGGCCCTATACTACAAGTGGTGTAGGTTACGACGTAGTTGGAACATCACTCGAATCTGTAGGTGGTGCAACATGGCTTGGATATCTTATGGTCCTGGTCACAATACTCACCATCCCAACATACCCTTATAAAGGGGGTGTTGTATTCACCTCATTCATCGGTTTAGTAGGTGCTGCCTATACCTCGTGAGTTGCTAATGGGTCCTTGAATATACCCATTTGCTTATTGTTAGGGGCTAGTGGAGCATCTACTTGAAGCTCATTACTCTCAATCATGTCCTATAATAGGTACTTAAAACCATAGCATGTTGGTAAATCATAGCCACTTTACCGATGATATTTGCAATATTGATCCTGTCAGTGTTCCATAGGCTTTGGTTTACCTGTATCTGGATCGATGGGTTTGATATCTAGAAGATTAATCATTTTTTCAACCCACAATCGATAAAATAGAGAATCCATGAATTTAAAGAAGGGAGTAAATTATTTCTTAGAGCGATGTTGTTGGTTCTATCCCTGATTCACTTGACCATTACTATTATAACTCGCAGGAGGAGGTTGGGCCTAATAGTTTACCTTTTGAGGAGGCATCACTTGTGTAGGCCCAGGGATATTTATGGCCACTTGATTGACCATTGATGGCTTTGCAGGTGCCAAGCTAATTTTGGGATTCTTTGTTCACTCCTTTTTGCGATGTTTGGCTATTTTCCCCTCTTGTATTCTTATTTCCTCTATATTTCTAGCCTATGCTAGAGATTCTTCCAAGGTGGGGTATTACTACAGTTGCAATATTAGAGAGATGGGTTTTAAGAAACTCTTTGAAAATAGCTGAGTTAAATCAGATGCTGGAAATAGGTAGGGTAACTTAGCCAGAAGCATCTACCACCTATTTTCATAATCAGTAATCGACTCATCATCATAATGCTTTAACCCTTTGAGGTCAGTTAATGTCACCTTTATTTTGGTGTTAAAGGTGAAACGCTCCAAAAATGCATCACCAAATTGTTCAAATGTATAGACGCTATGTTTTGGAAGTTGGTTGAACCATTCAATGGCAGGACCAAAGAGGGTACTTAGAAAAGTTCTCAGGAGCAATGTGTCATTGTCCTGTATGCTAAAGCACAAATTTAGAAATCTAGTAATGTGCTCTTGAGCATCTTCTTCCCCCTCAAATCTATCTAATTTTGGTATTTTGAAATGCTTAAGGTATATCAAGGAAGGAATGGATGGGTGTAGCGGCTAACTTCACAATTGATGCAAGGTGGATTTTTGAGGTCCATTTCCTATTGTCTTACCTTCTACAACTTCTAAACGTTCAAGCAAAGCTTGACACATCCGAGGATTTGATTTCCTCTTTTTTTTTTTGAACCCTTGAAGGGTGATGAGGAATATTAAGCATAGGTTGGGGTAGTTGATTGACATCATCCATGCCTCCAAAAGGTGCTTCTATATAATCCTCATTTTGGTCCAAGTCATCATAAGCCCCATAGGATGTTTCAGGCATGGGCCTATAAGGAGGAACGAAAGCTTATTGAATGTGATCTATATTTGTCCTATCATATATGTTTCCTGTTCAGGCCTAGGAGGTCTAGGAGATAACATTAGGTTAGATCTAGGAGACTTATCTTGTTGGAAATTTGGTTGTCTCGGGCGAGCCTCCTGTCTACGTGTATTTGGAGTAGAGACTCCATTACGCAAAGTTTCTTGAATTTGTCATTCAAGTCTTTCTTTCTCTAACTGCTAGCACTGCTCTAAGATATCTAGGTGGTGTTTATCAAATCTAAGTTGATTAAACTTGACCTTGCGGTCAGCATATTTCTTTACCAATTGATAAATCTGATCCATTGTATTAGGTTTTTGTGCCTTAGCACTGTTACCCTGATATCTATCTTGTTCAGGGGGGTTTATGAGATCTATTACAACTTTCCATCGATTGAGGAAGGCTGCATTAAATTGAGGCTCACACCTAAACATATGTTCTTGATAATCTACTGGTGTAGAGGCACATCATGCTTGCATTGACACATTTGAATGATGATACTATGGATCCTCCTCAGGTCTTCCCTTGTAAACAAGGAAAGGTAAGGTGGAATTAAATTGCCTATGGCGATGAGTATCATACTCATCATGATTTGGGTACCTTAGGGAAGGGCGGTTTGAAATCATAAGATGATAATTAAACCCTACCTTAGGTGACAAGTCATGATCCTACGCACCAATACAAGGAGAAAACCGATCAGACACACGAATGGGTGGGATTTCTCTATTGGAAAGCACCTCATTGTGTGGTGACTCTTCTCGAAATAAGTCATTAGACATATCTATATTAGGAAAATAATTTTTCAAAGTGGGACTGTTGCCTGTAGGGATACCCGGTGTAGGAGTCCCTCGTTGGCTAGGAACCCTTATTTATATTATAGGACTAACCATTTATAGGACTAACCATCCATTCATCTACCACTTGGTGATTAGGGATATGATTTCATAAGTTGGGACTATTTCCTATAGGGGTACCCCATGTAGGAGTCCCTTGTTGGCTAGGTCTCCTTTCAACCCCTCTTAGGCCAGGAAGAGTAGGTGGTTGCCAAGGAGGTATGACCATGTCCTTGGGATCAAGGTGAAGATGCTCTATGTTCTCTTCCCTTCTCCTTGCAACATCCACCCTTAAATGGTCTTGGCTATGGGTATATACCATAGCTATGTACTCTAAACATCTATATGCTTATCTCCTTTACAATTTTTATGAATTTGAAACAAACAAACAATAGAAACACATAAGCATAGAAGTGATTATCTCTTTTAAGTCTTTTAAATGTGAATCCCTAAACTGTATGTTGTTGTTTCAAGATGTGTTGCTTTTGTAAAGAAAATACTTGATGTATTTGATTTTTTGTTGATGTAATACTCAAAATTTTAAGTGGTTTTCACATATACACTTGCAAATCGATAACCAACAATGAAAGTTTGGTCACGTAAACCAATCAAAGTATGGTGATGAAATCCATACCTGATTAGGGAGCATAGGTCCTGTCGATCCTCACCAGCACACTGTGCACAACGATACACACCTCCAAAAAGGGATGCGTGTTATTTTGCATGGTTATAACAGATATTGGAGTCAGTATTGGACAATAAAACAAGGTATATGGGATTTGAGTCAATGGATGGAAATGACTGCCACCATCATTGAACTCTATCAGTGGTTGAGAATGAAGTCCAATTCACCAACATTTAAGAAGATTGTGGTGTTTGTGTTCCTTTAAAATTAATTGAAATAAAATAATACAACATTCAATGATAATTCACTAAATGAATGAAAGTATGTTTTATGTTCAGAATCATTAGTATATCAAAAGGAAACTACAAATATTGACAAACTATACGAACTTAACCCTTTTTGGTAAGTTGCAAGTAGGAAAACCAAAAAAAAATCATATAGAATACAGTTCATTTTCCTATTTTTTTTATTTGTTAATCAAAACTTATAAATATGTAATATAACCTTCCAATGCACACAAAAGACAAGAAAACTTGAAATTTCAGTGATTTAAAATAGTATAAATGCAAATTGAAGGTTCATAAGGGTGTATTTTATGACCTAAAACTTGTTGTTTCTGCAAATTTTTAAAGAAAACCTCTGGTTTTGTAACCGTCCCAATGTGGGACGATTAGCAGTTTGGAGGCCATCCCAGGGTGTGTCACTTAGTTGTCCATCCCTGGCAGGTTCAACCAACAGAAAAGGGGTCGTTTCTACTCATAACGGTTAAAACATGCAACCTGTAAAACACAAAAGGAGGTCAAAATTAACACATTCAAAGGGGATAATGAAAAATTCAATCACCGTGATCACCACTGAAGAAGCAAAAATAATGACACACTTTAAGTATTTATTATTGAAATGTAAAACAATATTGAAATAAGCATTAAAAGGAAAAGATGCATAATATGTAATCTATTGAAATTAAGAATCAAGTGCAATAAAAGAGGGGGGATTTCTCCTTGTAATTATTTATTCAATGATTCCAATGGTTACAATACATCCCCCTTTGAGGGCTTTTCTTTGATATATTTCATACTCAAAATACAAGGGATCTAATTCCTTCAAAAGCTTAATGGCATGTTCCAGTGTTCTTCTCGCAACCCACACTTGAGGGCTAGTATTGGGCCTATCCTTATGTGCCTCTTAGCTCCTCCCTCATGTCTAGTATATCTGCACTTACACACAAGATATTGAAATAGATTAAAAGCATCTGCATTTATAGATTAAAATCTAGGAAAACATAGAAAGCATGCATCTAGAAATGATGAAACTTATTTGTAATAAATCTAAACTCCAAATTACTTGAAAATCTAGTATGATGTTATTAACATAGTTTTGAAATATGTGAGCATGATTTAAAAGGAAATTTTTAGTAGAAATAGTGACCATCCCTAATAAGGACAACTAGACGTGCAATCACAAAACTCCAAATTAACCTATCAAAACAGCTCCAAACTTCACCAAAATTGGATGCAAGGCTAATCTAAACATTTATAACTGATCTATGGTGGAATTGAACCAAAATTACTATTTTTTTTCTAACCTTACTTGGTAGGTGCAACTACTTCTGCTAACCCTCCCCAGGTGGGATGATTTCCAAATAGAATAGAATTTGTCACCAATTTCAATGGGATTTGGTTAGGAAATCTCCTAGATGTTGTGTCAACAAGTTGGGTCAAATTAATCTTAAATTTGATAGGTTTTGTAATGGATTTAGTGTGTTTTGGGATGCCCCTAAAAGCACCTTCGAATGAAGAGGGTTTCAAGGGAATACTAGGGAAAATATGGTAGCAAAGGTGAGGGTAGAATTGGGTAGCACTTCGTGGTCTATGCTTCAACTCTTCTCTCTTGAAATTGGGGTGATCACACCTTAATTTATAGCCCAAATAGGGCATTTGGAGCAAAGGAGAAAATTATAGCATGCAAGGCAAGTTTTTCCACTTGTCAAAATCTTTGCCATGCAATGGTGGAAGAGGTTACCCATTTGGGACCTCTAATTTGGAGTCCCTGACTTCTATGGCAGCCTCCAAATCAATTTGGATTGATTGGGCATGGAAATGGTAGGAATTGATTGCTATTTCACATGCCATTTGAATTTTGGAGGGTCTGCTTAGGGACCATCCCACCCAGGGATGGTTTTGAGTGACCATCCCTGGGTGGGATGGTCACTATATATGACCATACCAGGGTGGGATGGTCATAAGGATATGCCTCAAAACCTCCCAAAATTGGTGGTAACCTTATCAAAAGTGCTATGGAGCCTTATGTTACCCTCTAGGGTTTCCCAATGGGGCTATATGATGTCAATAAGAGTGGCACAAGTGGTGCATTGGCAGTATTATATGATTTACACAATTTTAGTGTCTACATGAGGTATGATTTTGTTTGTGTTTCAAGCCCCACGAACTAGACCATCAATGACAACTTTTGCAGCAAATAAATCTTGGTACAGTCTCACTCAAAATGTGAAGTACCAGAAGTTATTTTGTTTTTGAAAAATGAGATATTGAATGATGAAAATGACCAAGTGTCCTTATGGTGATTTATTCATCTTATCAAATTGCATGGATACCAATCCCTGTAATTGCCAAGGAGATAGAACAAACCACTAGGTACGAGGTTCACCTAAATTTGTATGTGATCTTAGTAAAATGTATGAATGTGATGGATGAAAATGTTTTTGCAATGAATATTTGATTATAGAAAATGCATTGGTGAGTGAATTGAATGATTTTGTGAATTTTAGAATCGATTTGGGGCATTTTGAAGCAATTTTGGATATTTTTTGTGCCTTTTTGGGCGTAAATGAAATTTAACCATCCAAATAAATTCATATTATCACAATATTAAATGAAATAATGGGAAGTATGATTAGAATGTTGCAAATGGTTATTTTATGAAAATTTGGACCGTTTTGATGCATTTTGTAACTTGTAATGTAAATTTTACGACTTTTGGTCGCAAGCAAAAATTATGTACCTAAATCAATTTTGGTTTTCATAAAACATGATATTATGATGAAAATGATGTATGGATGCAATTTGGAAGAATTTTGTGGAGGTAAGCTACCTTTTTGGACCATTTTGGTCTTTTGTCAATTTTAACACCAAACACCGGTGGGTGTTTGATGCTCCCCAAACGTGGGGGTGAATTTCAATGCACCTGGAAATGCCCATGGGCATTTTAGAGAACATAAAATAGCTATAAATAGCATGTAGAATGGGAATATGACTCATATTTATGCTTGCCATGTTTAGACACTACATATGAGGGAGTGGAGTGAGTGAGTTAAGTGTTGCAGAGGCAATGGTGATGGAGGGTGTGGATGCAACAATAAAGGAAAATATACATTTAACCAAGGTAAGTGCCTTTGAAGCTCTTTGTTTTGTGCATAAAAGTTTTGTTGTTGTTGTTTTTTGCAATAATGCAATGTATTTGATATTAATGTTTTGTGTTTTTTTGCATTTGAGGATTTTGGAGGCTCAACATCAATTTTTGCCTCTCATTCCTGGGTGAGGAAGGCATTGAGGAAGGACAAATATGATTGGTTGGAGAGTGTGGGGCTGGTGGGAGCAGCTCGGATTGATGTGCTAAGCATGAAAGAGGGTTATCTCTCTGCCTTAGCAGAGAGATGGGATCCAGATAAGAGGACCTTTCAGCTCCCTATTGGAGATATTACAGTGACACTTGATGATGTATACCATATTCTCAAGTTGCTAGTAGAGGGTATACGTATCGAGGTTGGACACGATAAGGAGTAGGAGATGAGGTGAATGTTTGGTGATGGGTGGTAGGATGTGGGGGTGACTTATGGAGGGATATCATACTTGTCCAATATGACACCATTGGAAATCTATGAATTGATGCTCAGATGACCTCTTCTCTTCCTAATAATATATGGTAGGTATAAAACATATCAACCTACCACATTCCATAAATCATACCTCAAAAAAGGTAAGTTATAATTCATCTACGTAGTATAAGATACTAACTTCTCGTATGCAAAAATTTATCCTAGACATGAACTATTGTAGGGCATTTTGAACTAGGAAGCCTTCCCTTACCACATGGTAGTTAATAAACATTGAGTATTACTAATAAATGGATGCATTTATTCATTTAAATTCTAATATTTTTTAAGAACCAATAAAAATCCTTTTTTTACTCTATCAAACATTAGATTGAATGCAGTCTAGTTTCACCTTATTTTCATATCCCTCTCCATTATTTACTAATTTGAATAACTAATAAAATGGAAATTTATATGAAGGGTGTTGGAAATATTAAGTATATTGGTTTTCATTGATGTCAAAATTGAAAAGGTTGAGAATTATCTTCAAAGTTGAAATATTAAAGTGCAAGGTAAATATCTTCAAAGGATACATGAGGCAGTGTCAAAGGTACAAAAGTTGTCAAGGTAAAAGCATTATCCATGGTTATATTTGCAAGAAAATGACAAGGTCATTTTCCATGGTTATATTTGAAATAAAAGGACAAGGTCATTCTCCATGGTTATATTTGCAAGAAAAGAACAAGGTCTTACTTGCTTTCAAAATATTTAAATTTTAGAATTAGAGGCAAAAGTTTAAAGTTTATTATTATAATATTGTTTAAAATATTATAATATAACTAAGGTTAAGGTTTAAAAAGTGCCATTGAAAATTTAAATTTTACATCGTCGATGTTTCAAATATATAATCAAAGTGCATATATAATGAAGGGAAAAATACCTCATTAAGGTAGAGGTTGAATGTTGAGCGTAATTGATCCATTTGCATTTCTTAAAGGGAGTAGAGGAGGAAGATAGCATGCGCATTCACTTTGAGGTAGAAGCAAGGAAATAAATTGAAGGACATGCCTTCATTATTCTAAGTAAGTGGCTATATAAGGTGGTAGCTTAGTCGAAGTTAAGGCACTAGCAGATAAGAGGTCAAGGGGTCGATTCGTAGTGGCTCCAATTTTATTAGCATTTTTATCAAGAAAAAAGTTCATCGAAGCAATAAGGAGCATTTTACAGGCTTAACTTTTTGTGTAGGTGGCTAGCTCACATGGTAGCCTAGCATGTGCTAGGACGCGGGTAAGCAAGAGGTGGTAGGTTTGATTCACGACGGCTGCATTGGTAAGGGCATAATTTTTTTAATTAAATTTCCTATGGTATGCCTTGATTAGGGAGTCATAAGGTTGTGTTAAAGGTTTGTTCCTTTTTACATATAGGGAGTCATAAGGATGTGTTAAAATATTTGTTATCTTGCAAACTAGGAGTTATAAGGGTATGTTTTAAAATATTTTAGTTTGAAAAATATAAGTCATAAGGGTGTGTTTTATAAAGTTTTTATTTTACAAATAGTATAAAGAGGAAATACAAAGGAGATATTTTTGCATGTGATAATAGGAGGTATAAGGTGTATGAAAGTGAAATTAAAATTGTATTTTGCACTTAGGGTTTTGGATGATTATAAGGTACATTATTGATATTGAAAATTATTTGTGCCTTTTACAAGTAGGAGTTATAAGGTGTTATTATGGTTTGATTTTTGGTTGTAATTTTTTCTATGGTGAAAAGAATGTTTGAGGGGTTTTGATAATTGTTAATGCCCTATATTTTGAGAATAAAAGGAGAGTCATCGAGCATCATTTTTAGATTTCATTGTGCACATATTTTTAAGAAGAAATTTAATGTTGATGGTTTGAAAGAGAAATCTACTAAACTGTTTTGAAGTGGCGCTTTGAAAAGGGGATTCTTTTGAGATAGGTTTTTGAGGGCACATCTTCATCAAAGCAAGTTAAGAGGTATGATGATATTATTCCTTATTTAAGGTGTTTTGTTGAGAAAATATTTTTGAATCATAAGGTGGAGAAATAAGGATTATATATATACATTATTGGAAATATTTGTGTTAGGGTTTGTGAACAAATTGTGCTTCATTGTTGAATGAGATTGGAAACACATGTGCTAGGGTTTGTGAACAAATTGTGCTTCATTGTTTGAATGAATTTGTGAAGATTTTGAGCATTGGTTTGAGTGACATTGAATGTGGATGAGCAAGTGTTAAGAAATCAATTTTGTGAAGCAAATTTATGCACTAGCTTTGATTGATATTAAGATAAATTTGCAAAGGTTATAGGGTAGTTTTGTGAAGTAATTTGTGCATTGGGCTTGAGTGATATTGGAATGAAATTATATTGCATATAATTTTATGTGTTCTTGAACAATAAATCTAGGTAGAATATGTATGAAGTACTTTTATCAAAGCAAGTGTTATGAGCAGTGTTGAGCATGTGTTATGAGCATTTTGAGCATGTATTATGAGAAGTGTTGAGCATGTGTTATGAGAAGTTTTGAGCATGTGTTATGAGAAGTGTTGAGCATGTGTTATGAGCAGTTTTGAGCATGTATTATGAGCAGTTTTGAGCATGTGTTAGAGTAGAGTTGAGCAGAGACAGTGAGCAGATTAGAGTAAGATTGTGAGCTATTTTGAGTAGGCATTTTTTAGAAGGCTTGTGAGCAATTCTAAGCAGGATTTATGAGCAATTTTGAGGTAGACTTGTGAGTAGGTGTGAGATATATTAGTATAGGTAGTTGAGTATATTTTATCAGATTTGTGAGCATATTTGATAAGAGTTAAGCATTGTTGAGAGAAGGCTTTGAAGTCAACCAAAGCAAAGGGGATAGAGTTCTCTTGTGGATAGAGATCCACAAAATAGAGTAGTGGGGATAGAGTTCTCCTATGGATAGAGGTCCATGAACTTGATCATAGGGGATTGGTGTCTCCTTTGGACAAATATCCATAAACATTGTAATAGGGATTTGGTTCCCACGATATTTGTTGAGAAATTTTATAAGAAATATTGTCTTCATGGACATAGCCCACATTGGGTGAACCACATTAAATGCATATCTCTCATGTATGTGATGATTTATGCATTATTATAATTTGGATTGAAAAGTAAAAAGTTTTAACTTATATTGTTCACTCGTCCTCTCAGTCTAAGCTTGTGTTCTTCAATTGGTATGAGAGTCGATTCCTTCGTGAAAAGCCTAATAGTTTGAAGGAAGATCTTAAAAGAACACACATGATCATAGAAAATGGAGAAGAAGACATGGTTGACATGAAAGAGGAACTTATTTCTACTCTTGGAAATTTAGAAAGAGTTAGAGAGAAGAATTCAATTTTGAAGGCTCAAATTCAAGAGGATGAGGAAACAAAGACAAAGCTTCTACAAAATCTCATAGAATTAAAGGTGAAGGTTGAAGAGGTAAATAAAATTGAAAAAGATATGGTTGAACAGTTAAAGGCAAAAGAGTTAGAATGTGAAATATTGGAACTTGAAATTGTCTCTCTAAGAAAGGGAGTTGAAAAGTCTAAGGATAAGTTATAGCAAAATATAAGGTTAGGGAAACAAAAAGAGGATTCAAGCTCCAAAGGAACAAATATATCAAAGAAAGAAGAGCCCATGACCTATGCTGATATATTGAAAGGCCAAAGTATCAAGGAGTAAGAAAATAGAGAAACATCATGGATAGAAGTCAATTACAAAAACAATAAAGGATAGAAGTCATTCAAGGCAATCTAGCAGGTTACAAAATTTCTTCCATGGTCATTGTTTCTCATGTAACAAATATGGTCATAAAGTTGACATTGCATGGTCCATGTGAGAATTAATGTTGATAGAAATTTTAATTCATTTGCACCTCTCATGGATAATAATATCATTTGTTACAAATGTAATACTTTTGGGCACAAGCCTAAATGGTGTAAAATAGTGTTTCCTGAATCAAGCAAAAAGGAGGATCATAAAGTTCAACATAATACAACCTCAAAAGTATGGAAAAGAAAAGAGGAACAAGAAAAGAAGAATTCAATATTGGTACAAATAACTCTTCATGCACAAGATAAGGGAAATCAATGGTATGTAGATAGTGGTTGTTCAAGTAATATGAGAGGTGAAAAAAGTAAATGTCTTTCACTTAAAGAAATCAATGGAGGATCAATAAAATTTGGTGATAATGCTTCACCAAAATTTTTTGGAACGGGGATTTTGAGTTTAGATAATGGAAAATCAAAGATAGAAAATGTATTGTATGTTAAGGGATTGAAGCACAATTTACTCAGTGTAAGTCAACTTTGTGATCAGGGGCACACAGTCACCTTTCACCCAAATAGATGTGATATCATAAAATACAAGACAAGAAAGTTTATTGCAGATGCTAGTAGAACTACAAACAATATCTACATGTTGAGTGAAATTAAAGGAGAAAAATATTTTTTATCACAAGAGGATGAGATTTGGTTATGGCATAGAAGAATGGGTCATCTGAACTTTGACAATTATTCCATTATATATCTTAGTAAAATAGTGCATCCATCTATGCGCTCTCCAATTAGGTATTGGATGGGTAGTTTGTGCAACTAATCAAGTGGTTCATTAACCACCTTGAACCAACTGAAGGCATTGTATTTATTCATGGTTCATTGGTAATATCGACCACTGCATGATTCGTAACATGGTACCAGAGCAAGGTTGCTAGGTAGACATATTTTGCTGAGGTGTGATCAAGGAGTACTAACGTTGTTGAGGAGGCTTAATCAAGGAGGACAGATGCTCGAAATAAAATAAACGACAGACGTAACCCAAATACTTGTTGATGCTCAACTCAAACCGAACGTAGACCATAGAACATATAACTCTAGATGAACAAACAAAAATAAACCAAACACTACTCAAACTGAGGTGGACCAGAAGACACGCAAATCAAGTTAGACTTGTAGACTAAGGAAACATATTTTTTGTTTGCAGGTGACAGGCTGACGTGGACGGGTTCGAAGATAGGTTGACATGAATAGGTTCAATCATATGGCGAACATCAAAAGTGACAAGGAAGATTGACTACTCGAATGCAGTCACTACATTGCCTACGTTTTGTGTTGTTTAAACTACCTCAAGTGCACTAGAGTGGTGCATGTGGGATAAAAAAATCTCATATTATTTTTTTTCAATCCTTTGTAACAAACGATGTCAAATTTTCTGTGGCGGTAGATGGTTCTCGTCAGGCCCAATAGGTCAGACAGTTTCTATGCTCCATGTGTTGGTCATGGTTACTAGTTCGAATCCCTCGAAAGGGGGTTTAACTTTTTTTTTGTTTGATTGATTCGAAGCTTGCTTTATTAGGGAGTTTCTCTCTCTTTATTATCATCCTCTTGTTAGGCAGATTGGTTGTTGCGCAGTATTTTCTCATTGCTGTTTTAGGATCAAATCCCCCGAGCGCTATCCGCCCATTTTTTTTGTCGATGGACAACTCCAAAGTTTGCTAAAAAAAAACAAAAAACAAAAACAACAATTTCAAGTTTTTTTTTTGTCATTTGCAAGAAATTACATTTTTTTGATAAGAATTTACAAGTTTTTTCTTGTCAAAACAACATACAATATTGATTTTTTTTTTTTTTTTGCTGCAAGAAGTTGTTTTGCAAACACAAAGGGCATTTTTTTCCTCACCAGAGGGCAAGGAAGTTTTTTGTTGTATAGGTTATTTTTTGAGGTATTTTTCACATATTACCTTGTTTATTCCTTTCACGTAATTTTGGAGGGACAAGTTTTTGGATTTTTGAAAGGATAAAGGACCAATTTTTTTCTTCTTATCTATTTTGAACCAGAAAGGGGGGATCTAAAGCATTCTTTCTTGCAAAATTCTAAGACCATAAGGGGGAAAAAAACTGTTGATCTAAAAAGTGAATATCTTCAATGTAAAACTGGCATTGTAATAGGTGCATTTTTCGATGGAAATCTACACCTAGTGTGTTTAAAATTTTGTGGGCACTGGTGATTGTATTTTGCATCTGAATTTCTTGTTTTCTTGTATTTTCAATCATAAAGTAAAATTTACAAAGCAAAGAAAAGGCCCAAAATTTTACACATGGCCACTGTTCACAAATATCTCTCAGATTTACAGTTGTTGAAAGGTTCTAGCATCACACCATGGAATAATAAGATGCGTGCTATTCTTCAAGTGGAATATTTGTGTGATGTAGTGACTAGCACTAAAAAATGCCCTACAACAACAGGAGTAGATCAAGAAGATTTTGATAAAAAGAAAAAAATATGTCTCATGTTTATCTTGCTTGCTACTAAATATGAGATCCAGCCTCATATATGTGATGCCAAAACTACTAAGGAAGCTTGGGATGCTTTGATTATTATTTATGAAGGAAATAATTAGTCCACTATTCTACACGTTCAAACTCAACTTCATACACTTAGTATGAACTCTAGTAAGACAGATCTATTCCTATGCAGAGTGGCAGAATTGAAATCCAAATTGAATACTATGGGACAACCAATGGATGATACTCACTTGACCTTTGTTACCTTGAGAGAATTTATCGAGTCCTATAAGGTGTTGAGAACCTCTCTTAATGTATCTGTAAGACAAATATATTTTGTAGAATTGGTGAATTTGCTTCAAATTGAGAAGGCAAATCATATTCAAAAGGATGAAGTGCCAGATAATGCCCTCTACACCAAACAAGGGGGTAAAAAATAAGGTTAGTTTCAAAAAGGAGGATCTTCATCAAAGGAAAAATGGAAACAACATCAATAGAATGACAAACTATATTGTATGATCTGTGATATGAATAACCATGATATCAATAGGTTTTAGTTTAAGAACAAGCAACAGAATAACCAAGATCATAAAAATAATAAAAGACAAAAATATAAACCATAGGAAAAGAATAAGCAACCCAAGGGACATGTTGCTTATACCAAATTAAATTCAAACTCAAAGTCTGTAGAATCTGACTCATACTCTGAGAGAGCACACAAGGTGCTCATGACTCATACTTCACCTCCGCGGCTCGATATTGTATGGTATATTTATTCGGGTGTTAGTAAGCACATGACTAGTGATAAATCGTGGTTTGAGACATTTGAGGAGAAAGAAGGTAAGCCAGTCATCATTGCTAACAATCAAGTCTACAAAGTGAAGGGTGAATGTGATGTATTTGTCACTCTTGCAGATGGAAAATGTTAGATTGAAAAGGTACTCCATGTTACTGGATGGTTAATAATTTATTGTCAGTCCCTCAAATGTTGGATCGAGATATGGATGTTGTGTTCCATGTTGCCAAAGGAAAAAATAGATGTTTTATAACCAGTAGAGGAAAACATGTAGCCATAAGATCATACAAGCATGGATTTTTCATTTTAGATGTCGTTTCCACATCTCATGTTGCCTTGGAAACAACTACAAAGGAGGCTACTTATCTGTGGCACAAAAGATATGGGCATCTCAGTTCAGGATATTTGCTCGAGTTGAGAAAATATGAGATGGTGAGAGGACTTTCCAACCTTTCATACACATTGCCCATATGCTCGAATTTCTTAGCAAGGAAGCAACATCGAGTACCTTTTGAAGATAGCTCTTCAAAAGCTAAGAAACCAATGGAGTTGTTACACATTGATCTGTGTGGTCCTATACCAAAAAGTTATGGTGGAAAGAATTATTTTCAATTGTTTGTTGATGATCACTCATGGAATATGTGGGTTTCCTTTGTTCAATTGAAATAAGAGGTATTTTTGTACTTTCAATAGTTCAAGAAGCTTGTTGAGAAGGATTCAGGGTGTTTCATCCAGACCCTCTGCTCAGATAGAGGGGGGAATATACCTCCAATGAATTTTCATAATTTTTGAAAGAACATGGTATTAAGAAACAAATGACTACAACTTATACTCCCTAGAAAAATGGAGTTATTGAGATAAGGAACCATTCCATCATGGAAATGAGTCACTGTATGATTTCAGGAGCACATCTTGAGCAATAGTTTTGGGAAGAAGCAGTGAACATAGTAGTGTACCTCCCGAATAGATCTCCCACAAAGGCTCTATAGGGAAAGACCACACAAGAAGCATGGAGTGGTAGGGAACCCTCCATTTCTCATATAAGATTTTTTGGATGTAAAGCTTTCATGCACATACCAAAACAAAAGTAGAAAAATTTAGATCAGAAAACCCTGCAATGCATTTTTCTTGGGTACAATGAACATTCAAAAGGATATCGATTGATAAATCCAATAACCAAGAAAACATACACTAGTAGAGACGTGGTATTTGATGAAGCTTCCACATCCGATATCACATCTACAAATGTATACCTTGAAGAAGTAGAAGAACCTAAGAAGGAAAGTATTCCCCCAAAGAAGAAGGTTCCAAAGTGGTATACCAATACGTTGAGTGATTTCAAGTTGAAATCACTTCCAGATCTAACTCTTGATCGACCTTGTGCTTGTAAAATGACTCAGTAAATGAAATAAGAGGCATCAACTTTAGAGGTAGACGAGCTTTACCAACAATTTGATGAACTATCTATAGATGTAGAGGAAGATAAGGAAACAGATATGGAGGATGAAAGAGTTTATATGACAACATTGGATGAAAATGAACCCACAATATTTTAGGATGCACTTAGTGAGCCTTAGTGGAAGGCCGCTATAGAAGCAAAACATATATATCTCATGAAAAATCATACATGGAAGCTAGTAAATATGCCTTTAGAAAAGAAACCCATTGGATCCAAATGGGTGTTCAAAGTAAAGTATAAGGCATATGGTACTATTTATAAGAATAAAGCATGTCTTGTTGCAAAGGGCTATGCTCAGAAATAAGGCATAGATTATGAAGAGACTTTTGCCCCTACTGCAAAAATGACTACCATTCGAGTACTTTGTGCCATGGCAGCTCATTTTGGGTGGAAGTTACATCATATGGATGTCAAAAGTGCTTTCTTGAATGGTGACCTACAATAAGAAGTGTACATGACCCAACTAGAAGGATTTGTTGTTGAAGGGAAAGAACATAAAGTTTGTAAGTTGATCAAATCCTTGTATGGGCTGAAACAAGCTCCTCGAGCTTGGTACATCAAAATTTATAGTCACCTAGTGCAACATGGTTTCAAAAGAAGTCCTTCGGATGCCAATATCTATATCAAGAACAATGGCTCTGACATAGTGATTTTGGTGCTATATGTAGATGATCTGATCATAACAGGAAGCTTATAAAGTATGATTGATGCAGTAAAATATGATTCAAAACAATATTTTAAAATGATAGATCTAGGACTTCTTCACTATTGTCTCGGTTTGGAAGTTACTCAGAAAAAGCATCATATTCGAGTAACACAAAAGAAGTATACCAAGACATTTATTGAAAAATATTGAATTACAGATTGTAAGTCTAAGGCAACTCCAATGGAGTCTGGACTTAAATTATCTATATATGATCAATCACCATAGGTAGATGGCACTCACTATCGTCAAATGATTGGGAGTCTCATATATCTTATAAATACCAGGCCAAATCTCAGTTTTATTGTGGGTTATATTTCAAGGTTCATGCAAGAACCAAAGGTGAGTCATTGGAAAGTAGCAAAGAGAGTTCTTCATTATGTTCGTGGTACTACAAATTTTGGCTTGGAGTACAAGAAGAATAGTAAGTTCTATATACAAGGATACACGGACTCAAATTATATCGGATCTATTGATGATCGCAAGTTGACTTTTGGATACATTTTTCATCTTGGATCTAGTCCTATCTCTTAGTATAGTAAGAAGCAGTAGGTGGTTGCTATATCTTCTACAGAGGTAGAATATTGCGCAACCAGTGGAGTAGTCTACGAGATAATATGGTTAAGTCACATTCTTACAAACATGGGTCTTCCAAAGAATCTTCCACTTCATTTGTTTTACGATAATCAAGGTGTTTTGAATATTTTCAAGAATCTAATATTTCATGATTATACCAAACACATCGACACTCAATGTCATTTCATTCACGATGAAGTTCCCAAACATCATATACAGCTCTAGTACATTCCCATTGATCAATAAGTTACAGATATATTCACCAAGGCACTTGCACATATAAAGTTTGAATTGTTTTACAATGCTCTATGTATTTACCAATAATGTAATAAGGGGGTATGTTAGCATTATTCCATTATCTATCTTCATAAAATAGCACATCCATCTATGCGCTCTCTAATTAGGTATTGGGCAGGTAGTTTGTTCAACTAATCAGGTGGTTCATTAACCACCTCGAACCAACTGAAGGCATTGCATTTATTCATGGTTCATTGGCAATATCGACCATTGCGTGATTCGTAACAATAAAATAGTGAAAATAAGCAACAAACATGTAGTCAGTTATTTACCTAGGATAAAAGTACCCCAAAGCACAATTTGTGCACAATGTTAGCATGGTAATAAAACAAGAATGAGTTTCAAGTCAAAAGAATTTTCTTCATTTGAACCATTGAAACTAGTTCACACTGATTTATGTGGTCCCACAAGGACAAAGAGTTTACAAGGTGAAAGTTACTTCATGCTATTTATAGATGATTTCTCCAAAATGACTTGGGTGGCATTTCCTAAAAAGAAAAGTCAAAATCTTTTGAGAAGTTCCTGGCATTCAAGGTCTTAGTAGAAAATAAAATAGGTAAAAAGATCAAGTGTCTAAGATCAAATAGAGGAGGATAATTCACTTTAGGTGAATTCATAGAATTCTGTGAACAACATGGAATCAAAAGAGAATACTCAGTAGCAAGGACTCCACAACAAAATGGAGTAGTTGAAAGAAAAAATAGAACTATTGAGAATATGACCAGAGCTATGCTAAGTGAGTCTAAGATTTCAAATGGTTTTTGGAGAGAGGCAGTTCATACAACTGTCTATATCATCAATAGAGCTCAAGTAAGAGTAAATCATCACAAAACCCCATATGATATTTGGAAGGGAAGACCAGCTACTATAAAGTATTTCAGAGTTTTTGGAAGCAAATGATACATTAGACGAGAAGAGAAAAATTTGGGCAAGTTTGATTCAAGGTGCGATGAGGGTATCTTCCTTGGCTATTCCACTAAGAGCAAAGCCTATAAATGCTATAATAAAAGAACACATACAATTATGGAAAGTACAAATGTAACAGTTGATGAACAAATAGGATCAAGAGAACCAACTCAAGAAATTGTATATCAAGAAGAAGAGAGTTGCCAAGAAGAAGTAGGTGAAGAATTAGAAGAAGATGAAACACAAAGAACACCACCTAAGACACCATCCAAGTATGTGCAAAATAATCATCCAAGAGACTTGATTATTGGGAATCTAGATGAAATACAAACAAGGAGGAAGATAATAGGAACAGGGTAACATGCAAATATTTCTTTGCTATCTAAAATCGAGCCCAAGGATTTCAATGAGGCAAGAGAAGATAAATATTGGGTCAAGGCAATGGATGAAGAGTTGGATCAAATAGAAAAAAGTGAGACTTGGAAACTTGTCCCATGACCAAAATACAAGAATATAATTGGCACTAAATGGGTTTACAAAAATAAGTTAAATGAAGATGGTTAGGTAGTCAGAAACAAAGCAAGACTGGTATGCAAAGGCTATGCATAGGTTGAAGGGATTGATTTTGATGAAATATTTTCTCCTGTTGCATGACTTGAGGCCATAAGAATGTTTTTAGCATTCTCAAGTTTTAAAAACTTCAAAGTATATCAAATGGATGTAAAATCAACTTTTCTCAATGGTTTCTTAGAAGAAGAGGTCTACATTGAGTAATTTGAGGGGTTCAACCTGAATGATAAGCCAAATTATGTATGTAAATTAAAGAAGGCTCTTTATGGACTAAAGCAATCCCCTAGGGCTTGGTATTCAAGTTTGGATAAGTATCTTCAAAAACAAGGTTTCAAAAAAGGAATAGTTGAAAGTAATTTATACATAAAAAATGAAGGAAATGACTTGTTGATTGTGGTGGTCTATGTGGATGATATCATTTTTGGAGGTAGTAATGATAAGTTGTGCCCAAAATTTGCAAAGTGTATGCAAAATGAATTTTAAATGTCAATGCTTGGTGAGTTGTCCTTCTTCCTTGGATTGTAGATTTCACAATTAGAAAAAGGTATATTTCTCTCACAAACCAAGTATATAAAAGAAATGTTGAAAAAATTCATACTGGAAGATTGCAAACCAGTGAGTACCCCCATGGTTACAGGATGCAAGTTGAGTAAAGATGATGAATCTCCCGAGGAAAATCAGACATTGTATAGATCTATGATTGGAAGTTTACTATATGTCACAACTACAAGACCAGATATAATGCAGGTAGTGGGACTAGTGGCAAGATTTCAAGCAACACAAAAGGAAACACATGTATTGGAAATAAAGAGAATTCTTAGGTATTTAAAAGGAACTATGGAATTTGGAATTTGGTATCCCGGAAGTAACAACTTCACTCACAACATATACAGATGTAGATTGGGAAGGGAGTATTGATGAAAAGAAGAGCACAAGTGGAGGAGAATTATTTCTTGGAGATTGTTTAGTCTCTTGGCTAAGCAAGAAATAAGCATCGATATCCTTATCCATGACAGAGGTAGAGTACATTGTAGTGGTTGCTTGTTGTACACAAGTGTTATGGATGAAGTAAAATTTAAAATATTTTAAAATAGAGCATGATCATCCCATATCCATACTATGTGATAATACAAGTGCCATAAACATTTCAAATAATCCAGTGATGCATTCAAGGACCAAGCACATTCCAATCAAATATTATTTTTTGAGAGAACAGGTGACGGATCAACAAGTCAAATTGGAATATGTTACTACAGAGGAAAAAATTATGAACATATTTACTAAGCCACTTCCAAGGGAAACTTTTGATTATCTACTCCCACCCCAAAATTTATCACCTCAAGGAAAGGAGGTGGTGAGGCGGTTGAGGAGGCCTTTGCCATTGATGTCAAAGGAGGAGAGTTTCAGTAAGAGGGAGAGAAATCAGTAAGGGGGAGTAGCTTCTCAGGGGGAGCAAATTTGGAATCCAATGGTAGTAAAAGGAAATATTTTAAGAAGGGTTTCCATCAATGACAAAGGGGGAGATTGTTGGAAATATTAAGTATATTGGTTGTCATTGATGTCAAAGGTGAAAAGGTTGAGAATTATCTTCAAGGTTGAAATATTAAAGTGCAAGGTAAATATCTTCAAAGGATACATGAGGTAGTGTCAAAGGTACAAAAGTTGTCAAGGCAAAATCATTCTCCATGGTTATATTTGCAAGAAAAGGATAAGGTCATTCTCCATGGTTATATTTGCAAGAAAAGGACAAGGTCATTCTCCATGGTTATATTTGCAAGAAAAGGACAAGGTCTTACTTGCTTTCAAAAGATTTAAATTTCATAATTAGAGGCAAAAGTTTAAAAGTTATTATTATAATATTTTTAAAAATATTATAATATAACTAAGGTTAAGGTTTAAAAGGCGCCATTGAAAAATCGAATTTTACACCATCGACATTTGAAATATATAATCGAAGTGCATATTTAATGAAGAGAAAATACCTCATTAAGGTAGAGGTTGAATATTGAACGCAATCGATCCATTCACATTTTGTAAAGGGAGCAGAGGAGGAAGATAGTATGCACATTCATTTTGGGGTAGAAGCAAGGAAATAAATTGAAGGACGTGCCTTTGTTGTTCTAATCAGGTAACTAGCTTAGGCGGTAGCTTAGCCGAAGCTAAGGCGCTGGTAGATAAGAGGTCAGGGGGTCGATTTGCGATGGCTCCAATTTTGTTAGCATTTTGATCAAGGAAGAAGTTCATTGAAGCAATAAGGAGTATTTTGCGGGCTTAAAGTTTTGTGTGGGCGGCTAGCTCACATGACAGCCTAGCTTGTGCTAGGGCACGGGCAAGCAAGAGGTGGCAAGTTCGATTCACGAGCTACATTGGTAAGGGCATAAATTTTTTAATTAAATTTCCTATGGTATGCATTGATTAGGGAGTCATAAGGTTGTGTTAAAGGTTTGTTCCTTTTTGCATATAGGGAGTCATAAGGATGTGTTAAAATATTTGTTATCTTGCAAACTAGGAGTTATAAGGGTATGTTTTAAAATATTTTAGTTTGAAAAATATAAGTCATAAGGGTGTGTTTTATAAAGTTTTTCCTTAGTAAGGATATGTTCATAAACAGCCCCGGGGGGTTTTTTTAAAAGGGGTTGGGGGCTCAGGAAAAAAAGGCGAAAAATAAAAAAATATTTTTTTAAAAAAAAAAAAAAAAAAAGTTTTTATTTTGAAAATAGTATAAAGAGGAAATAAAAAGGAGATATTTTTGCATGTGAGAATAAGAGGTATAAGGTGTATGAAAGTGAAATTAAAATTGTATTATGCACTTAGGATTTTGGATGATTATAAGGTACATTATTGATATTGAAAATTATTTGTGCCTTTTACAAGTAGGAGTTATAAGGTGTTATTGTGGTTTGATTTTTGGTTGTAATTTTTGTATGGTGAAAAGAAATTTTGAGGGGTTTTGATAATTGTTAATGCCCTATATTTTGAGAACAAAAGGAGATTCATTGAGCATCATTTTTAGATTTCATTGTGCACATATTTTTGAGAAGAAATTTAATGTTGATGGTTTGAAAGAGAAATCTACTAACCAGTTTTGAAGTGGCACTTTGAAAAGGGAATTCTTTTGAGACAGGTTTTTGAGGGCACATCTTCATCAAAGCAAGTTAAGAGGTATGGTGATATTATTCCTTCTTTAAGGTGTTTGGTTGAGAAAATATTTCTGAATCATAAGGTGGAGAAATAAGGATTATATATATGCATTGTTGGAAATATTTGTGTTAGGGTTTGTGAACAAATTGTGCTTCATTGTTGAATGAGATTGGAAACACATGTGCTAGGGTTTGTGAACAAATTGTGCTTCATTGTTTGAATGAATTTGTGAAGCTTTTGAGCATTGGTTTGAGTGACATTGAATGTGGATGAGCAAGTGTTAAGAAACTAGTTTTGTGAAGTAAATTTATGCACTAGCTTTGATTGATATTAAGATAAATTTGCAAAGGTTATAGGGCAGTTTTGTGAAGCAATTTGTGCATTGGGCTTGAGTGATATTGGAAAGAACATATTGTGAAATTATATTGCATATCATTTTCTATGTGTTCTTGAACAAGAAATCTAGGTAGAATATGTCTGAAGTACTTTTATCAAAGCAAGTGTTATGAGCAGTGTTGAGCATGTGTTATGAGTAGTTTTGAGCATGTATTATGAGCAAAGTATGTGTTATGAGAAGTTTTGAGCATGTGTTATGAGCAATTTTGAGCATGTGTTAGAGCAGATTTGAGCAGAGATAGTGAGCATATTAGAGTAGGATTGTGAGCTATTTTGAGAAGGTCTTTTTGAGAAGGCTTGTGAGCAATTCTAAGTAGGATTTGTGAGTAGGTTTGAGGTAGACTTGTGAGTAGGTGTGAGATAGATCAATATAGGAAGTTGAGAAGATTTGATCAGATTTGTGAGTAGATTTGATCAAATTTGAGCAGAGTTGAGAGTAAGCTTTGGATCCAACTAGAGCAAAGGGGATAGAGTTATCTTGTGGATAGAGGTCCACAAACCAAAGCAATGGGGATAGAGTTCTCCTATGGATAGAGGTCCATGAACTTGAGCATAGGGGATTGGTGTCTCCTTTGGACAGAGGTCCATAAACATTGTAATAGGGATTTGGTTCCCAAGATATTTGTTGAGAAAATTTATAAGAAATATTTTCTCTGTGGACATAGCCCACATTGGGTGAACCATGTTAAATCCATGTCTCTCATGTGTGTGATGATTTGTGCATTATTTTTGCCTTGATATTATTGTTGTTATCATTTGGATTGAAAAGTAAAAAGTTTTATCTTATATTGTTCACCTCCCATCTTAGTATAAGCTTGTGTTATTTAAAGGGATCATTAATCAACGAAAGATATATTTAGATTCATCTCCATGATGTATCCCATTGTGCTAACAATAAGAGATAATGGTTCTTTGTGCTTATGCATAGATTATTGCACCTATTTGAACCTTTATCTTGTATAGATGATATTTTAAACTAGATTTAGGGATATGGTACTTCACCAAGATAGATTTCATAATCTTATCAATCCTTTATATATCTTGTAAAGAACAAAGAGGGATTGTTTGAGTGATCGGATATGCTTTTTGGATTGAGCAATATACTTCAGGTTTATGCATAGCAATAAATTATCATTAATTAATGAATATTTGGATTTTTAAAATTTAGAATTAGTGAATTTAAAGACCCTTGACTAGGGCCCATTAGCCCAAAATGTTTTGGTGCAATTTTTTTTGGGGGTTGGTTCACTCCGATTTTATAATAATTTAATTGTTTTAAGTTTAATTTCCAACATTCCCGTTGATAATAGTGGATTTTTTCACCTTGAAATTATAAAGAATTTTATTTACATCAATAAAGTTACCTATTGTGCCACTAGTATATATACTTAATATGATAGAGATACTCCTATATCTTAAACATTGAGTCTCCTTGAAATGACCCAAAGTAGTGATAAACAACTGATAATAGAAATATATGCAAAATAGCAGGAATAGAAGAGTGGTACCAAAAATAGATAATGGATGAGTAGTAGTATAATAGATGACAGATAAGCGATAGCAAAATAGATGATAGATGAGTGATATAAGGAATAGATGATAAATGATCGATACAAGGAATAGACAACAAATGAGCAGTAGTAGGAATAGATGATACACTAAACATTACAAGGAATAGACAATAAATAAATGATAGTAGGAATAGATGACAAACTATAATTAGTAGGAATGGATGACAAATAAGCAATAGCTAGAATAGATGAAAAATGAGTAGTACAAGGAATAGATGATTAATGATTGGTGGTATACCTCAAAGTCTTGTATAACAGTTATAAAAATTTTACAATTTTTTTCAACATCATGTTTAATTTTTGACATGAAATATTTTTTTCTATACATGTACAATGGCACCTAGTAGTAAAGGAAAGAAGGTATGCTAATCTTCTAGAAAAAAGAGTATCCTAAAATATTTATCCATATGTTAAAATTAAATGAGGCATCAACATTTGCACAAATTCAAGGTACATGCCCAATATATCTACTCAATAGTTAATTTTGGTAAGAAATTTCAAAAATTATAGAGAACATCTTTCTATGCAGAAAACACTGTTGACCTTGATATACCTCGAATTGAAGATATTCTCGAGGATGAGATGCCTCCACATTAAAATATTCTTAATAATGACATACAACAACCACTTGAGATATTTGAAACTGACATGCCAACTAAAAACGAAAATATTCATTCTAATAAAATGCCAACTTTTATGGAAACTTCTACTCAGATATATAAACATAGAAAGAGAACCAGATGGACTATTGGAAGGAAATTTCAGATTGAATGGTCATCATAATATCCATTTATTGGGCCAGTTCAAGCAAATAATAGTAATGATACACCAATATAATGTAGATGTAATATTTGTAGATGGAATCTAGGGAAGGATCATAATATACAACTTAAGTTGGATACAAAAGAAAACCATTATGGGAAAGTTTATGTGATAGCAAAAAAACATGATGGAATGACTACGAAAATAATTAAGTGGAAGGATGCATCAGAATGCCTACATGTCAAATATGCAAATGATTGTAAAAAAGATATGAAACGACAAAAATATCTTGTTGACAATGATTGAATGATTCCAACTCAATTTTAAAAAATTCATCAAACCACTTTAGTTTCAAAATATTTGCAATTTATTGTTGCATATACTATTCTTAAAAATGATACACCTATGTCTAATTTTATTAGTTTTAAGCATTTATAATCATTAGTTGGGAATAAATCAAACTAAATAAAGATTTATAATCCTTGAATTACTAAATAATCTAAAGGTAAAATTAACCATTAATCTAAATGTAGTTTAGTTTGGCAAAGAATCCATATAATTAATACTTTAGGATAGACCAATGGATTTATAGTTTTTTTTGGAAAATGATATTTCTGGAAAATGTCTTGGAAAAGAAGTATGGGTTTGCTTAATGAATGGATTTTTAGTTTTTTTTGGAAAAAAATATTTGTGGAAAATATCTTGGAAAAGAAGTAGGGACTTCTTTGAATTTGCTTAATGAATGGATTTATAGTTTGATTTGGAAATTGATATTTGTGGAAATTATCTTGGAAAAGAAGTATGGGCTTATTTTGTATATGCCATATTGAATGGTTATGTTTGAAAATTGATATTTGAAAAAATTATCTGAAATGGAAGTATGGACTTCTTGTTTGTGTATTGAATCAAATAGATTGTATTCATACCTGCATATGAGTTGTTCTGATCTCCACCTTCCAAAAAATTACTGCGGAGGCTAGAGAAGGAAGATGTTCATATCATGCTAAGTTTTATCTTCAAGTTACTCTTGTTGTCTAGTAAAGTCACTCTTAGAGAAAGAGGACTTATTGTATTTGAAACAAAGACTATTATTGTAATCAGGATCTTAGATTGAATGATTATATAAAGCTATGATGATATTTGATTATGTAGTTATTAGCCACATTTTTACTTAATCTAAATGTTATGATAGATTAGTTAATGCAAGCATTTGGTAATTGGTTTTATTTTCATCTTTGTGATGTTCATATTTTGTGCTTGTATTTGTGAGAGAGAGAGTGAGAGTTGTCTTTGGAATTGAGGGATATATATTTAGGAAAGACTCTAAATTAACCTTATCTACAAAGCTCTCCATTTTAACTTGGGCTATTGTAGGTTAGAAACACTTAGGTATTTGTATCCATAGAAATTCAATCACATGGAGTGATTGAAGCTTGAGGGCCATCATGGATATGGAAAGGCAAGCAAGAGTTTAAGATATCACCATGAAGGTGCAATTAAAAAAGACTAAGACACTATGCCTAGTGGAATTAATCTAGAATGAATTAAGAATGATAGTAAGAATTGACATCCCCCCTTCCTCTAAATATTGGGAAGGGATAATTCTAACGTTGGGGTCAAAAGGTTTGCAGTCATGAAGAATGACAAAAAAATGGATAGACCCTATGTAAGTGTCCTTTATACCATCGAGGTAAACAAGGTTAATCCTAGATACCTGTGAGAGTTTGGCCTCTCTTGTCCACTCGAGTGATATCTACAACATCTTAGACTTGAATGTGGTTATGTCTAGTCAAATATATGTTATCCATGAATGATATTATAAACCTTGTTAGTTGATCTTAAATTAAAAACAAAATCTCTCTCAGGTTGGTTTATTTTATTATTTTTATAGTTGGTATTAGAGTTCTAGGTCACAGGGCTTGAAGCTTCCCTGGTAATTGTTAGTACATTGGAGGATGTGACTAACTAGTGGGTAGGATGCATGAAAAGGAGAACTACAACCTAACCTAGGGAATTTTGTGTGACCAGGAGGTTATTACTACAAATTTAAGGAGAGGAAGAAAATAATCTTCTATACCACTAAGGCATGTTAGGAAAGATAGTGTTGAGGCTAGACCCACAAGAGATGAGGAGCTCCATTAGATAGGTGGAGAACCTCACTACTACACTCTCAATTTTTCCATAGCAACTAAAGCATTAGAGAGAACATATGGATCAATAGAGATAGAGGCTAGAAACCTAGTAAGACAGAATAGAAATTATAAGGGTGGACGGGAAGAAAACCATCCTTCAACTAAACAAGAGGTTAAGGCATTCATAGAGGTAAAATTATGTAGATATTTGAAGAATGTTAAGACCTATAGAAAGAAATGGGGTGATTCAGCTAAATGGTTGAATGAACTCGAGACCTATTTCTCCATGAAAAACTATTCTCCACCGACTCAAACCTATTGGGTTACTCTCCATTTGTAGGATACTAGGTTAGAATGGTGGAATACCTATAAATTTGGTAAAAAAATTAAGGCCATTAACCTACCTTGGGAGGGGTTTGTGGAAGCCTTTAAGAATATATTTACTACTGAACAATACTATGTGGAAAAGTTTGAGGAATTCTCCACACTTTTGTAAGGAACATTGATAATAGAGTTTTACCACCAAAATTTTATTAAATTGGTTATATACCACTTTACAAGAAGGATTATCATATGAAGGTGCATAATTTTATTTTGGAAACCAATCCTAATATTAGATTGATAGTAGACATGCATAAACTTGAGACTCTACAAAAGGTATATGACCTATCTCATCAAGCTAAGTCCAACTTATAGTTGAGCAAGTATCCTTATAGTCAAATGGGTTTGTACAAAAAATATTGACAAACCCTAATAAAAAGGAAGAGTGTTGGTTATAAGAGGTGGGAGAAGAATCAAAATAAGAACAGTAAATATAACATAAGGATCGAAAAAAATCATGGGAAGTAAGGGAATTCTAAGAATAAATTCCAAAAGAGGAAGGATAACAAAATCTCTCAAGCATAACATGAGCCATCTCAAATCGATCAGATCAAGGAAAAGATGCAGGAAAGATACCCAAGACCCAAGGGTGGTTGCTATGATTGTGGGGGATCTCACTATGCAAGCAAGTGTACAAATTGATTAGGACCAAGTAAAATGATTGAAGGGACCCATCACAAAATCTATGCAACAATTGGAAATAAGAATATGGATGGTCAAGCCACACCTATGATTCTAGATGGTAAGTTATTTGACAAAAAAATAATATTTTGATAGATAGTGGAGCTACGGATAGTTTCATTTCTTCTAGCATAGTCAAGGATTTCCATAAAGACAAGGATTTTTGGCACAAGGATATAAATTCAAGTATGGATAGACCTACTTAGTGAATCAATGTTTTTCAATGGCCAAGATTAACCTACCTAACAATTCTACCCTTTGATAGTTATATGTAGCTCCACTACATACCTTTAACATCATCTTGGGGATGGACTAGCTTAAAGCTCATGAAACCATTACTAATTTCCAAGATAGATGAATGGGTTTTTCAAATATGAACAAACAAATACTAAGAGTGCATTATGAGCAAGGATATTTTTAGTCTCAAATGATCTCCACAATGCAACTTAAGAAAGCTATCAAGAAATATGGTATGGTCTATGTCATTAAGTTGAACCAAAAGACTGAGGATGATAAAAAGGAAGAGTTGTTTGAAAAACACCCAATACTGCAAGAATTTGAGGATGTTTTCCCTAAATATCTTCTAGGGTTACCACCTAAGCATGAATTTGACTTCACCATTGAATTACTGCCTAGTTCAAAACCTATTCATCAAAATTCTTATAATATGAACCCCATAGAACTGCAAGAATTGAAGGTATAAATCCAAGGATTACTGAAAAAGAGGTTAATTAAACTTAATGTATCACCATGGAGTGCACTAGTTATTTTCATTAAAAATAAATATGGTTTGCTAAGGTTGTGCATATATTACAAAATACTAAATAAAACAACTTTAAAGAATATGTACCCTTTACCCAGGATTGAGGATTTTTTTGATCAACTTAAGGGTGCCATCATATTCTCAAATATCAACTTGAAATCAAGATAACATCAACTAATAATCCATGAGTAGGATACTCATAAGACTACTTTCAAGACTAGGTATGGGAATTATGAGTTTACATTCTTGTCTTTTGGGCTATCCAATGCCCCAATAACCTTCATGAATCTAATGAATAGTGTATTCAAGGGACATCTAGATCAGTTTGTACTAGTATTCATAGATGCTATTTTGATATATTCTCAAAATAAGGAGAAGCATGATAAGCATTTAAGGATTGTGCTTATACTGTTGAGAAGGAACCAACTCTATAGGAATCTATCAAAATATGACTTCTATGTCCTAGAATTACAATATCTAGGACATATTATATCTGCTAAAGGGATAGTGATTAATAATAGGAAGATAGAGGCTATTTTAAGTTGACCTCCACCTACTAATGTACCTAAAGTGCAAAGTTTCATGGGTTTGACAAGGTATTATAGGCAGTTTGTAAAGGATTTTTCCAATATAACCTATTCCATAACCAATATTCAAAGAAAAGGGAAGGAATATAAATGGATGAATAAGTGTGAAGTCGCATTTTAGATGCTAAAACAAAAGCTTACCATTGCACTTATTCTTAAGATTTTAGATCCATAAGAAAAAAATTTAGTTTTCATTGATGCTTCTTTGGAAGGATTGGGAGGAGTTCTATCCCAGAATGAGTTAGTCATAGTGTATGAGTCAAGAAAACTTAAAAAGCATGAGGTCAACTTTACTACACATGATTTTGAATTAGCAATTGTTGTTCATACCCTAAATATTTGGTGATACTATCTGTTAGGGAAGCATTTTAAGCTAAGGACCAACCATTAGAGCTTGAGGTATTTCTTTACCCAACCAATACTTAATGCTTGAAAAATATGGTGGATCGAGTTCTTATTTGAGCATGAATTTGGTATATAATATATCAAGGGAAAGGAGAATAAGGTTGTAGATGCCTTGAGTAGGACAAGATATATAACTGCTTTGACCCATTAGCACATAGAATTAATGGATCAAGTTAGGGATATGCAAGCACAAGATCAATGTTACTGTGAAATATAGGAAAGGATGGAAAGGAACTTCTATGAGAGTAAGAATTTTGACATGAAATATGGATTTTTATATTTTAAGGATAGTATGGTGATCGTTAGAACTAGTGAATTAAGGGATTTGATCATGTAAGAGGTGCATAAGTCTCCTTAATATGCTCATCTAGGAGGGTCTAAGATGAGGGAGAACATGAAGATGACCTTTTATTTATTAGGAATGAAGAAGGATATCACTAATTTTTTGGCTTTATGTCTGGAATGACAAAAGGTAAAAGTTGAGCATAGACATCCAATAGGACAATTGTACCCACATGACATACCAGTAAGGAAGTATTCAACGATATCTATAGAATTCATAGCTGTATTACCTTGGACTAGATACCAACATAGTGTAATTTTAGTAGTAGTCAATAGGCTAACCAAGGTTGCTCATTTTATTCTAGGAAATTCCAAGGATGATATCCTGATAGTGGTCAATAGATTCACCAAGAAGATTTTTAGGTTGCATGATTTTCCTTAGATGATAATTTCATATAGGAACTCTAGATCCACTTTTAAATTTTGGTAAGCCCTTCATCATGCAGTTGGCATGAAGCTTAATATAAAATATGCATATCATCTGGAGATAGATGGTAAAAAAAAAGTTAACCAAATCTTGGAAGACATGCTCTGCATGCACTGCAAGAACCAAATTCTTGATGGGATGTAGTGTCCCACCCCAACTGAGACAATTGTAAAACTGCTCCCCTTATGTAATTGTTTGTGTTTGCACTTTAATATTTGTTGATTTGGAATATTCTAAGTTTTTTTGGTGTGAAATACATATAATAATTCAATATACAAACCCCTACCTTCAAAGGATCTCATTCACTTAATATTTTCAATAAGTCATTTTGACAAACACTTGTCATGCATACTCTAAAAAGATAGTGCAACAGACTGTAAATGATCCATAACTTACAAACCACTATTCCAAACACTATGGATTTTAGATACAAACAAGATACCAACATTAACTACAAACCCAATGAAGGAATGGAGCTAGGAATGAAAATACTCAAATTTATTGGTGACTGATATAAAGCTGGAAACACATATCAGCTACATAAAATCCAAGTTTTTGCTCATAAATTTTGGAATACAAAGTTCTAAACCTCACATCCTTCCTCAAAGCATACATTCAGCTTGGTACTGTACTACTAGCATCATATTAACTCAAAATTTGCTTCAATATTCACTCAAATATCTTGGTAATGGTACAGTAGGGCTATAGGAAACTTCCCAAGGTAATGCTATCCAAATTAAGCAAGTATTCACTGAAGAATCGAGGTCTTTGCACCCCCAAATGGTGTGAAACTATGGTGGAAAGGAGCTGCGAGTAATATCTTCTGAAAATGGTCTTCAACTCATCACCAAGTCATAAAAATAATAAAAATTTGTATCCCAATCTACTCAAGTCATTCCCATAGATTGAGAATGAAATTGCCAAAGTGAGGTCTTTCACTTTCGATAATGGCATCCTCTATTGTGGTTTTCGTCATAAGCAAAGCTGGAAATTAGAAGCTCCTACAAACCTGCAAGCTCTCCTCAAGACAAAGAGAATTCAATAGCCAAAATATGTCTCCTTATGCCTCCTCAATGCCCTTTTATTCTTTCTTCAAGTTGGATGATCCTCATGTTTGATGAATGTGGGATAAAAGAAATACATTAATTTCATAACTTAAGAGCCAAAATGAGCGTCCCACTTCCCAAGGTGACAAAAGTAATTAAAATTGATAAAATAATATTTCCAATCAAATCTTTATTTCTTCCCCTTTAAAACGAGTACTCACAAGGCCCCTTTTAATAAAAAATATAAGCCCAACTTTAATATATTTAAATATTACATTTAAATATAATATTAATTAACTCTGGGCATTAAAAATAATCAGGCTTCCAACATCCAATCACCAATAAAATGGTAGAAACGGATACCCTTTTCATCGTAGATGACAAATGTACCTTTCCCATTTCCCAAAATGCCAACCCTAATTGACTTACTAAAAATAGTAAGAATCCTGCTCCAGTGTCCAAACAGACTCAAAACTGACAACTAAAGATACATCTAGATACCCAATTCTACATAGAACACCAATCCACTGTCTGCACATTCAGAAACCCTAGCCACTGACTTACTAAAAATAGTAAGTCCATCATCAAAGCACATAATGACTTTCGAAAATTGGCATCTAAAAGCAATCAACATCCCTACAATGTCCAAACAACACCTGAGTGCATCCACACTGGCGATAAGCCAAAATAGGGACATTAGAGTCCTCCCTCCTTGATATTGCTTGTCCTCAAGCAATCCAAAATTATCACACATCATTTTCAAGAATGAATACCATGTGATCCCTGGGTCCCAGATTACTGTCATGTCAGATCTACCATGTTGATGTTGCACCACTCTGATCACAATAGTAAGTTCCATCTGCTCAAACTGCACATCCCACTCATGTATATCAAAATTAAGCTCATCCGCAAGATCGGACCCAGTGTGCCTGTCTAGAATGTGCTCAAAATCATGAGGGGGCTCAAGGATAACCAACTCGACATGATCCATCCCTACAATGACACTGTCCAAACTGATCAAGGGCATCCAAGAAAACAATTTGTTCATCAAGGTATCACAACGCTCTGCTGATCTCACCATAATGGTCCAACACAAATACCGATCAAACTCCCTTAATTGGTAAATATGGAAATCAACATTATCCATCCTGAAAAAAATTCTCCTAGGGATACATTTGCCATTAAAATCCAAAGACACCATGATGATACCATAACTCCATGTGTCAAAAGAATCAACCCAGTCTAAAATGAGATCTTTGCATGAACAGAAGAGCCTAACAAGGATGGTATGCTGAAGAAAATCCATAATTAACTCTCCATCATCTCTCGATAACCAAGGTATTCGTGCCCTGATTAGAATATATCTCCAATCAACCCAAAGAGATAAGACTGGAGTTCGATGGTTGCCAATCTGCAACCTAGTAGTAGAGTCCCATCTAAAAATCTGAACTAACTCCTACCACCAACTAGCTAATGAAAGTAACATCATAGTGCAACCTCTATCGACCATTGTCCCCCGTGGATACATACCTACCGGATCCCATGGGCAAAAGTAGAGCCTAGTAGTCACAAAAACTGTCGACTCGATGGAATAGAACAAACACCATTGATAACTCCCTGGATCCTAGATGTGTAACTGATCACTATCGTACCTCACACAAAGGAGTAGACCATAATCCAGCATATAAACATCATAATTGTCTGAAGAATCTTGATGGAAAAATATACATGCAGGTGTAAAGCTGCTAATACCAAATTCAATCTCTAAAAAATCATTGTCCCACTGAAAAATTCCACCATACCTGTATAAAACCATATTTCCTTCTAGAGAAGGAAATACCTCATACTCAAAAGAAGGAAACAACCCACCGTCACAATATTTTGTTCCATGACCATGTGTCAACAAAAATGAAATCCACTCATTAATATATGGGCTGAAAGTGAACTGGTGAGCATAACACACAATGAAATCCATCAAAATATCACCAACCTTGCCATCAACATCGTCACATGAGGAAAAAATAATGGAATCAACTACAACTAGAATGGCATCTTGCCAAGGGGAAACACCATCATCCACACCATGCTTATGCTGATCCTGCTGAGTGGAAGGGGAAACTTTGCGAATGCTATGTAACTCCTCATCACACCCAATCTCATGAATATCCTCCACCAACCATTGAATCACAGTTCTCTTTGTCATCCACTCTGAATGTTGTGTAGTAGCTACAATAGGTAACTAAGCCCTCGCCCGATCAAGAGAGTAGTGAGCTAAAGACAATTGCAAACTCATCTCATCCAATTCATGCTCTCTCTCTACTAATCTCTGAAAAATCCTCTAAGTGAACTTGATAGCCACGTATCGATCTGATAATAACTGTAAATAATCAGACTTGATTTTCTCCAAAGCATGAATAAGAGTTTGCATGCTAGCAATAGATGGGTCATCAATCAATTCTTCCTTTCTCTCCCTGATTTGAGTTGAATGACGGATGTCCTCCACAAATGAATGAGCATGATCAAGATGTGACAAAGCCTGAGCAATCATCTCCTTTGAGATCGATAGATGATCTCTCCAACTATACGCTGCATCATAACTATGCTTACAGTCGATATCACACATTTGTATCCCTAAACTGTCACCTCCAGTAAGAAGAATAGAGTCAGATCCTCTATTCACACTGCACTCTCCAATCTCATGAACTGAAGTGAAAACTGAATTTGACTCAACCTTAGAGTCCTCAACTGCATACTCTGTTGACTTAGCACCTAAATCAGCATGTCCATCAAGAAAACTATGACCACTCTCAACATGTAGAGGCTCACCCTCAACAATAACTGACTCTAGCTCTGAACTGGGGTCTCTGTCAACTATGTCATGAAAAGCATCGCCATGTACTAATGGGCTAGAACAAGAACATGTGCATGAATCCTCAATCTGGCGGTCAACCAACACAACAACTACCCGACACTACTTTGAAAACAAGTCAATATCAACTATACTGATCGGGTGCTCATCTCTAATACTACCCTTTATGCCTAACCCATGTTCTGAATCTAGGGCAACAAGATCACTAGAAGGAGAAACATCTCCCTTTGGTGCAAGATCACCACCAGGTGTCAAAACACCATGATCCCATGGTATAATGAGACGATCCACTAACCCAATTCTAACGCTAGGACTACACTCATAAGTGTCGGTCGATGTAAGGGAACCATGTTGCTCAATACCGTCACAATAACCATGATCCTTAGGATGAACTCCCCTTGTAAAAACACACTATGAATCATCCATAGGTAGATTAATTTGTGCATTATCCACCATAGATTTGGTTTGAAGACCAAATCCAACACCACCTATACCATCATGCTCTAAATCAACAAATGTATCATCATCTACGGTATACCTGTCAATCCCAATATCACCATGACTAACCTGACGCTAAAAAATAATTCCATGCACAAGCTGAGAATAAGTAATAGAATCATCATGAAAAGTTGCTCTGGAATATGTGACAACACCATCATAAGCAACATACACATCCGAATCTACTAAAAGGACAACACTGGTAGCCAAACCCGTAGTAACTACATATCCACTAATAGTTGTAGAGACTCCAAATGGTATGTCAAAATATGAATCTGCATCTTGTTGAGAAGCAACACACCCCCACTGAAAAATGAGATTCCATCCTCTTGAAAGCCTTGAACTTCCATTTTTGCAGCAGGGACCCTCTTGATCATTTTCAGTTTTAAATCCAAATTTGCTTGCCTCCTTTTTAAAGTTGTGCTTTTTCTTGCATTCTAGCTGTGTTATCCAAGAATTCACTTTTTACATGCTAGAAATCATTCATGCTTAAGCCAAATCCTGCACCGGTACCGAGAAAAATCCTGAAAACAGTTGCATAAATTCATGAAAAATCAAACTTTCCATTTTTGGTAGTGTCGCGATATCGCGACACTTCCATTTTCGAAAATGTCGCGATATCGCGACAGGAAAATAGAAAAGCGGCTAAGTCGGAAAAGTGTAGCGAAATCGTGACACTTTCCATTTTTGGAAGTGTCGCGATATCGCGACATTTCCATTTTTGGAAAGTGTCGCGAAATCGCTACGAGGAGGAGAGAAGAAGGACGGAAGGCGAGAACATGTCGCGAAATCGCGACATGTCGCATTTTCGCGATAGGAGAGAGAAAGTGGGTGAAGAATGAAAATCCGCCAAGTCATTTTGTGTAGCGAAATCGTGACACTTTCCATTTTTGGAAGTGTCGCGATATCGCGACATTTCCATTTTTGGAAAGTGTCACAAAATCGCTGTCTGCCGAAGGAGAGAGAAGAAATCAGTACGGACCAGCGCGATTTCGTGACATGTCGCGAAATCGCGACATGTCCCATTTTCGCTGAGGATAAATGATAAATTGGCTAAGTCCAAAAGTTGCACCGATGCGCTGCATGTCTCAAAATCGCGGGCTAAAAGTTGCAGCGATGCGCTGCATGTTTCGAAGTCGAGAGGTAAAGTTGCAGCGATGCGCTGCATGTCTCAAAATCGTGGGCTGGAGCTTGCAGCGATGCGCTGCATGTTTCGAAGATCAAGGGTGAGAATGGTAGCGACGCGCTGCACGTTTTGAGGAAGTCTTGCAAGACAAGCATGTCGCGAAATCGTGACATGCTGGAGCAAAGTTGTACGGCCGCTAGCAGGAGGCGCGATTTCGTGACATGTCGCGAAATCGCGACATGTCGCATTTTCGCGGCCGACGGGGGAGAAGCAGCGAAGCGCTGGGGACGTCGCGATTTCGTGACATGTCGCGAAATCGCGACATGATAGGAGAGAGAAAGTCCTCAAAGTTGACCAGAAGTGCATTCCAGCGGGAAATAGAAGGCATCCTGGGGTAGCGACACGTGTCAAAGCGTGAGGCAGACAAACAGAAGCCGACATGCAAGCTTTTTTGCTGATTTTTAATCTGTTTTAACCTTTAAAGCTTTGATTTAATGTTTATTAAAGTGCTAATATAATATTTTTGTCTTTCATGCACGAATCCATCTGGCACTTGCGGGACAACCGGAAAGGCCATAAAGGCAAAGTTAAAGTGCAGATTTGATCAAGGACCGCCATGCTAGAGGAAAAGAAGCCGGTGAAAGCATTCAATGACAAATTTATGGCAGAATTGATAGCATGGAGATAATTTCAACTCGGGGATGGCTTTGCGGAGATCAAATTGATGGAGAAGTGGTGACTCATCCGGCTCACCAGCAGAATTAATGGAGGCATTTATTTGCAGTTGCGGATGAATGCAAGTGGCATTCAATTTTATCTTCTCCATTTATGGCAGTTGACTCCCCTGATTTGCCGAAGGGTTAAGTTCTATCTGGACTTTGATTTTAAATGGATTTTTATTGTAAAACCCGGGTCCTAGGGTTTAGATGTGATAATATTTGCAGTTATGAGAAGAAGATATTTCTGAAAAGATCAGGGTCTGTCCTGAGTCTATAAATACTTCTTCTCAATGTAATTGCGGGAGGCGGAGACTTAGAAATAAAAGGCTTATAAGCAATTTCTTGCAAATCTTGTGAAATCCTTTGTTTTTGGACTTGGAGTTGATGTGCTTTAGCTTTTACGTGATAGCATGGCCAGGAGCCTAATATTTTGCAGAGTGTGATAAGTGTATCTTCTTTTGTTATCCGTTCCATTTAAAGTTTGTTAGATATATGCTGTAAATCTGACATTATCAAGTTTAAATATGGTGTTAGGCTTCAGTTGTTCTTTTGTCCGCTAGGGGAAATTACAGATTTGAGGTTAAGTTTGTTCTAATTGCTCTGTCTTCCTTTGTGTGAGCTAGGCTTCCGGTGAAAGATACCAGTTTTAACCAGTTGCCCTTGGATTTATAATTTTCTGCTAGATCTGTTTCACTCTGCCTTGTGCTCTTAGTTGAAAGTGATCTTAGACTGACTGGACACTTTCTTCTTTGATTTGTTCTGTTGTGAAGCTGATAGCATAGATAAGATTGATAGTTTAGGGTTTTACAGTTGATGTTTGATAAACTTCTCTTTCTGCCCTACCCTACCCTCTCTTTGTTTTTGGTGAATGATCCATTTTTATTTTCTTTGTTTGTCTTTTATTTAAATCTGCTGACCCATGAGAGCTAGATCAAGAATTCAAGTTAAATCTGATTGTCAACAACTTTTGCAACTACTGAACAAGTTCGGGAACCCCCTGTAAGGTAACGAGAGCGATCCATATTGAAATCTATTCCGGAAGTGGAAAAGAGTGAATAGCCATTCGACCCAACTCTGTAACTCGCACCTTGGATAACCAACTAGATCCTAAAGTGAGTGGGATCCGTCCCGTGGGTGTCTCCGGAGCTTCCTTGCTTCATCCTTCCGGGGTGTGCATGAAAGCCGGACCAACACCTAATTGGCGCTAGAAGGAGGGCTTGAACCTCCGTTCAAGTATTGTAAGGGCATAACAGCAACATTTTGAAGGACCCACAGTGAACTCCGGACAGTTTTGTAAATTGTCAGTACAGTTTTGTAAATTGTCAGTACAGTTTTATAAATTGTCAGTACAGTGTTTTGTGAATTGTCAGTGCAGTGTTTTAAATTTCCAAATTCAGGACCTGTTGAGAACTGCAGAGTTTGTCAGTACCTGTGAAAGCTGGATTCTACATACAGGGTAACAAGGTCCCACCCCGAGCTGGAGAGCTCCTTGTCCCTGAATTAGAAACTCCGAGAAGAAGTAGCCACAGAAGGGCCACATCTCTATCACAGACAGTTTTATCACCATTGATAGTCACTCCAACCAGAGCTCAGAATATCCCTGTTAATCCATTAGCTATGGCAAATTGGTTGGGCTCCACAGCTTTGAACATTTCGGGTATAGCCCATGACTTGCCCAGAAATCCAGAAAGATACCTCCCTAGGTATAAACATGATGGGACAAGAAGCTGCAGAGGAACACTTAGTTGCATTCAAGAATGCACTGAAGTTATTAAATGTACAACATGAGGATGTTGCCTGCAGACTCTTCCCGTTCACTCTCCAGGAGGGAGCCTATGATTGGTTTCTAAATCTTACCAATGATTCCATCACCAGTTGGAATGACTTAGAAAAAGTCTTTGTGTCACAGTTCGGGGAAGTGATAGATCCCAACATTTTATATCAACAGTTTTCTAGCATCAAAAGAGAACTGAATGAGTCTATCAGATCCTATAATGTCAGATTCCAGAAAGCTTATGGTAGACTCACTGGCTATTATGTACCGAATGCTGACCTGGCATTAGAGATTTTTAGGAACTCTCTAGACCCAATGACCTCTGTCTTCTTGAAGAGGGATGCCACTGTTACCAACTTGACAGAAGCTTATAAAGAAGCTTTAATCCTGGAAAGACAGTTGGGACCCCAGCCTTTAAATATTCAACAAACTCCTCTGATCACTCAAGTTGCTCCTGTGTTCAATCCCATTCCACATCAGATGATGCTGCCAGTTTGTCAGACTTTACCATCAGCAGCACCAGTGGCTGCTGCACCTGTTGAGAATGTACAGAACCCGGTAAAAGAGGTTGACAATGCTAGGATTGAAGAAGTTTCAAAGATTGTTCGGAAGGCGGCCAATGATTTTTTGAGTTTTAAAAGGCAAACTTCTACTGGAGACAATCCCAACGAGATATTCATACCAACCAAACAGATTTAACGAGGCCCCCATATGAACCTAATAAAGATTACAAGGGTAAAGCTCATGATGTGAACATTTGTGACTTAGCCACTGCCCAAGCTGGTGCAGAATTCATGCCACTTCTCAGCATGGGGAGTTAGATTGTGTGGAATTTTGCAATGCATTTGAAGCCTTGTCAGGAGATTTGATCTCCCCTGAAAATCAAAGAACTGCTGAGGGCCCAAGTTCATCTGGACACAGTGCAGCTATGGTCTTGGATTCTTTTTCTTTCCCGGATGAATCTGAGAATGTAGTTGAAATGCCCATGGATGAAGTACAGGCTTTCCAGCAGTACGAGAGAGATAATTACAACCTGAGAAACAGGAATCCCGAGCCTAATACCACATCAACTCCTCCGACAATTCTCACAATATTCCTCCTGACCCCTCTCCAAGCAATAATCCACCTCCACCAAAGGGAGGAGCTCAAAGAGTACCAGATGTTGCTATTCCTCCACTTAACAAAGGATATAACATAGTGGAGGATATGAAAAATATTAAGGCTAACATTACTTTGCATGAGTTGGCACAGATTTCAGAGCAGAGAGACAACCTGATAAAGACATACTCTGGCCCTGCTGCTAAACCTGTGGATAAAGGGAAGAAAATAGCCAATGCCAATCTGGCCATGTACAAGGAAAAGACTGAAGTTCCCCCATTTTTATTAACTGTCAGAATTTTTGAGAAGAATTTACATAATTGTTTGGTAGATTCAGGTGCATCTGCTAATGTCATGCCACTGGCAATTTGTCAGCAGTTGGGGCTGACCCCAATGAAGTCTGAGAGGAGAGTTGTCCAATTGGACAAGTCAGAAGTTAAGGTTGTGGGAGAGCTGCAAAACATTCACATTCAATTGGCATCTGAGCCAAGGGCTCAACATAAGATCGAAATCCAAGTTGTGGATATCCCGAGTGGGGTATGGAATGTTGTTGAGTAGGGATTGGTCTAAGTCTCTAAATGGATATCTGGCAACAGACTTTTCACACATGTGGTTGCCATGGAAGGGTGTGGCCAATCAATTGCGGGTTGACAGAGAACCCAGGTACAAGCACACGATTACAGAGTACAATGCTGCAAATGAAACTGTCAATGTTGCAGAAGTAGACATTGGAGTCTACAATTTAACAACTGGGCACAATAATAAATTTAACAAAGCTCATCCTGTACATACTAATGAAGTTTGGACACTTCATGTGGATGGAGCAAGATGTAAGCAGGGTTCTGGAACAGGGGCAGTCCTCAAAGGGCCTCAAAGTCAGACATTTTTTATGTCTTACCGCTGCGAGTTCCCATGTACTAATAATTTAGCGAGTATGAAGCTACGATTTTAGGTTTAAAATTTGCATTGGATAGAAATGTGAAAAACATTCAAGTTTTCACTGATTCAGAATTAGTGGCAAGCCAGGTCAGGGGTAAGTTTCGATGTAAAGCCTCTTATCTGAAGGGGTACAAACACAGAGCTTGGGATCTTGTGGAAGACTTTGATGCATTTAACTTAACACATATACCCAGGGAACAAAATTCACATGCGAGATGTCTTGGCATCTTCAGCTGCAAGTTTAAAGCCATTGGAAGATTTTAAGTGGGATAAGTTTTCAATTGAGTTAGTCCCCTGCCCTTCAGTTCCTAACAATATAGATAGCTTTCAAGTTTTCTCAGATGATCAGCAGATTGTGCACTTCTTACAGAGTACCAATACCTTTGAGAATGCTATAATTGATGAGGGCCAAAGGGACACCCTGATGGAACAGTTAGATGATGACAGGGGAATCATGAGATTGAAGGACAACAGAATCCCAAAGGGAATGGTAGAGCTGGAGAGGTTATTTGATGTTGACAAGATCAGGCAGAGGGTGAATTCTGAGGATTATGTGGGCACCACAGACAATGATACTGAAAATTTGAATGTAGGAACTGAAGAGGATCCAAGGAACATCAAGTTGGCAAAGGACTGTGATCCAGAGATAAAGAGAAATATGATTGATTTCCTGCACAGGTCTAAGGATGTAATGGCCTGGTCATACAAGGATTTAAAGGTATTTGATCCAAAAGTTTACACCCACATCATACCTTTGAAAGAATCTTGCAAGCCTTTCAGACAAAAACAGAGGCATGTTAATGCTCTGTTAGAACCCCTTATTCAGAAAGAAGTGGAGAAGCTCTTGAGTGCAGCAATTATTTTTCCTATCAGGCATTCAACCTGGGTGGCCAATCTGGTGCCAGTCAGGAAGAAGAATGGGGAGATCCGCCTTTGTGTGGATTTTAGGAATCTGAACAAAGCATCTGAAAAGGACAACTATCCCCTGCCTTCTATGGATGAAGTCCTGCAAATTGTTAATGGATCAGAGATGATGTCTTTCTTGGATGGCTTCTCAGGCTATAATCAGATTCTAGTTGAGAAGGAGGATAGAATGAAGACTGCTTTTACAACTAAGTGGGGGACTTTTGCTTACAAGAGGATGCCATTTGGTTTAATAAATGCAGGAGCAACATTTCAGAGAGCAATGGACCATGCCTTCAAGGGGCTTATGGGCAAATGTATTGTAGTTTACATGGATGATCTAACGAGTCTTTTCCAAATCTAAGTTTGACCATGTAAAGCATTTAGAGTCTGTGTTTAACAAGTGCGAGAGAGTTTGGCATCTCTTTGAATCCCAAGAAGTGCATATTTGGTGTAACAGAAGGCAAACTGCTTGGGCATTTGGTCACAAAGGATGGCATTTCTATGGATCCAGGAAGAGTTGAGGCCATATCTGGCATACCATTTCCCAACTCCAAGAAAGAGTTGAGATCATTCTTTGGAAAGATTAACTTTGTCAGAAAGTTTATCTCAGGCTTTGCAGAGATAGTTAAACCAATGAATGATATGTTAAAGCAAACTGCCCAGATTGCCTGGACCACTGAAGCTAAGACTGCTTTTCAAGAAATCAAGACAGCCATTAAACAAGCACCAGTCTTAGTAAGCCCAGATTTCAGTGCAGATTTCTATCTGTACACATTCTCTTCTGAACATACACTTGCTGCAGTGCTGACTCAACGGAGAGATACAGGAGAACATCCAATTGCTTTTAAGAGCACTAATTTGAAGGGAGCTGAACTGAAATATTCCCGTTTAGATAAACAGGCTTATGCTTTGGTAAGGGCAGTGAAACAGTTCAGACATTATATACTCAGAAGCAAAACTCATGCCATAGTGCCAGACCCAGCTGTGAAGTACCTTCTAAGTCAAAATGAGTTGGGTGAACTGAGAGGCAATTGGGTTACTAGGTTGCAAGAGTATGACTTGGAGATTAGACCTGCAAAACTGATCAGAGGACTTGGCTTGTCCAGGCACATTGCTGAAGTGCCTCCACAGCAGGAAGTTAATCAATTAAACTCTGAATCTGATGATTGGTATGGGGATATCATTCATCTGCTACGGTTTGGAGTTTGCCCATCCCATTTGAACAGAACTCAAAGGAGAGCATTAAAGTTAAAAGCTGCTCACTATCTCCTCAAGGCGGGTACTTTGTACGGGGAGAATTATGCTCGGCATCTTCCTAAGGTGCATCTCTCCCGGTGAAGTCGGTGAAGTCATGGCTAGCTTTCATGAAAAACTAGGGGCAGGACATTCATCGGGATCTGCTACTTGCACATAAAATATTAAGAGCAGGCTATTATTGGCCTACACTTTTTAAGGATGCACATCAACATGTCAGAACCTGCCATCAGTGCCAGACATTTGCAGCCAAAGAGGCAAACCGAGCTCTGCCATTGCAACCAGTTGTGATAAACAAACCTTTCATGCAGTGGGGACTTGATTTTGTGGGAGTCATTAACCCAAATTCCTCGGCAGGGCATAAATATGTTCTGACAGCCATTGACTATTGCACAAGGTGGGTTGAAGCAACGACCACCACAAGAAGTACAGCCCAGGAAGTGATTGATTTTCTTGAATCAAATGTCATAACTAGATTTGGGGTTCCCCTGAATTTGGTCTGTGATAATGGGCCAGCCTTCCAATCATTGGAGTTTGCAGATTGGGCATACCATATGGGGATAGTTATCAGATTCTCATCCAACTATTATCCCCAAGGCAATGGATTGGCTGAGTCAACAAACAAGAACTTAATGAATGCCATCAAAAAGTCTGCAACAGATAAACCCGAGCAGTGGCATACATTGTTGAAATATGCACTGTGGGCTGACCGGATAACACACAAAGTGGCTCTTAAGACCTCTCCCTTTGTTTTGTTGTATGGAACCCGACCAATTGTTCCCATCTCCTTGAAGTTGCCCACCTACCAATTTGCCTTAGATTATTTTGAAGATCATGATGATGCGAAGCCCGTGTTTTAGACCTCACTAACTTGCGGGATGAAAGACTCCAAGCCCTGGAGCACTTCGATAGGCATCAAGAAACTGTCAAGCGGTGGTTTGACAAGAGAGCCAAGGTGAAGGCTTTCAGGTTGGCAGACTTAGTGCTTCTGTGGGACAAGGCCCATGAGAAGAAGGGTAAGCACACAAAGTTGCGACCACTGTGGATAGGCCCCTACCAAATTGCTGAAATATTGGGTAACAATGCTTTCCGCTTGCAAGACCTGGATGGTAATTTTCTGGACCTCCCTGTTAATGGTCAATACTTGAAACATTATTTTTCCGTTGTTCCATCCAATGTATCATTTGAGTAAGCTATGAAGAAGTTGTAACATGTGTACATATTGTGAATAGCTCTCCTAGTTTTATTTGCTTTATTTTCTTCCCTGCATTTCCTTTTATTTGCAGTCTGTGCAGTTTTGATTATGTTTTGCTTTAAAGCCTGTGCCTGTCCTTGGAAGCCTGTACAAAGTCCTTTGGCTTCTAAAAATTCTATCTTTTAACCTTTGCCTGAGCAATCAATGAAAAGTCAGCCTGCTAAAAATTGTTTATTCTAAGCTGATCAATCCAGCCTCAATCCAGTGTTCATGGTCATCATTATTCCAATTGAGATAGTCTGCTTACTCTGAACAGTAGAACTATTTTGTTATTCAGGACAAAGGTAGAGAGATGATTGGATCTTGTGTCTTACTTGCCACAGTTGTTTTAATGATAGAAAAACTGCTATCGTTGTTTAGTTGGAGGAACTCCGGGGAATCCAAGAAAAGTCGGTTATGAGAGGGGACTATGGTTCATGCAATTATTTGGGTGTCCACAGAGGCTATCAATGCCTAGATCGAAGCAGGTTCCAGATTGATCAAATGATAAAAGAAAATTGTGATTTCCCTAAAAGCATCTCAGATATTGATATATTTCAGAGGGAGAGATATAAAAAAAAAAAAAAGAGAAGAAAAAGAGAAAAAAGAGTTGAATAATTAAAAGAGGCAGCCAATACTTCCAAAAATATTTTCTTCTAAGTTATAGATTATGCCTACGAGTTGTAAATTGGGTCGTGTAAATCTAAAGGGTAACTCTGTCTAGGCTGTAAAAGGCTAAACTAGTAAACAGAGCTCTACTCGGTTTCCCCTTTTACAATCTAGAAAAGTTGATTAATCCAAGTTTATCATTCAATCCAGTCATCCTTGAAGAAATTTTATACCCTTTGAAATTGCACATCAGAAATCTTCCTTGAAGTAATCCAGCCCTGTATGTCCTTGGGAAATTTTAACAAGTCGGCAGTTAGCAGTCAATTTATTGTGAAGAATGTCTGTGGCAAGGCATGATGCATGGTCTTTTTGTTTTGAAACCAGAGTCTTGGGTTCTAAAATAGTGCTACTATTTTACCCGTAGATATCGCCATTTGTTGAGAAGCAACACACCCCCACTGAAAAATGAGATTCCATCCTCTTGAAAACTCTGAAATTCCATTTTTGCAGCAGGGACCCTCTTGATCATTTTCAGGTTTTAAATCCAAATTTGCTTGCCTCCTTTTTAAAGTTGTGCTTTTTCTTGCATTCTAGCTGTGTTATCCAAGAATTCACTTTTTACATGCTAGAAATCATTCATGCTTAAGCCAAATCTTGCACCGGTACCGAGAAAAATCCAGAAAACAGTTGCATAAATTCATGAAAAATCAAACTTTCCATTTTTGGTAGTGTCGCGATATCGCGACACTTCCATTTTCGAAAATGTCGCGATATCGCGACAGGAAAATAGAAAAGCAGCTAAGTCGGAAAAGCGTAGCGAAATCGCGACACTTTCCATTTTTGGAAGTGTCGCGATATCGCGACATTTCCATTTTTGGAAAGTGTCGCGAAATCGCTACGATGGAGGAGAGAGAAGAAACGGAAGGGATTGAAATGTCGCGAAATCGTGACATGTCGCATTTTCACGATAGGAGAGAGAAAATGGTGAAGAATCAAAAATCCGCCAAGTCATTTTTGTGTAGCGAAATCGTGACACTTTCCATTTTTGGAAGTGTCGCGATATCGCGACATTTCCATTTTTGGAAAGTGTCGCAAAATCGCTGTCTGCCGGAGGAGAGAGAAGAAATCAGTACGGACCAGCGCGATTTCGCGACATGTCGCGAAATCGTGACATGTCACATTTTCGCGAGGATAAATGAAAAAGTGGCTAAGTCCAAAAGTTGCAGCGATGCGCTGCATGTCTCAAAATCGTGGGCTAAAGGGTGCAGCGATGCGCTGCATGTTTCCAAGTCGAGAGGTAAAGTTGCAGCGATGCGCTGCATGTCTCAAAATCATGGGCTGGAGCTTGCAGCGATGCGCTGCATGTTTCGAAGTCAAGGGTGAAAATGGTAGCGATGCGCTGCACGTTTTGAGGAAGTCTTGCAAGACAAGCATGTCGCGAAATCGTGACATGCTGGAGCAAAGTTGTACGGCCGCTAGCAGGAGGCGCGATTTCGTGACATGTCACGAAATCGTGACATGTCGCATTTTCGCGGCCGACAGGGGGAGAAGCAGCGCAGCGCTGGGAACGTCGCGATTTCGCGACATGTCGCGAAATCGCGACATGTCGCAGAATCGCGACAGGAGAGAGAAAGTCCTCAAAGTTGCCAGAAGTGCATTCCAGCGGGAAACAGAAGGCATCCTGGGGTAGCGACACGTGTCAAAGCGTGAGGCAGACAAACGAAAGCCGACATGCAAGCTTGTTTTGCGATTTTTAATCTGTTTTAACCTTTAAAGCTTCTGATTTAATGTTTATTAAAGTGCTAATATAATCTTTTTGTCTTTCATGCAGGATTCCATCTGGCACTTGCGGGACAACCGGGAAGGCCATAAAGACAAAGTTAAAGTGCAGATTTGATCAAGGACCGCCATGCTAGAGGAAAAGAAGCCGGTAAAAGCATTCAATGGCAAATTTATTGCAGAATTGATAGCATGGAGATAATTTCAACTCAGGGATGGCTTTGCGGAGATCAAATTGATGGAGAAGTGGTGACTCATCCGGCTCACCAGCAGAATTAATGGAGGCATTTATTTGCAGCTTCGGATGAATGCAAGTGGCATTCAACTTTATCTTCTCCATTTATGGCAGTTGACTGCACAGATTTGCAGAAGGGTTAAGTTCTATCCGGACTTTGGTCTTAAGATGGATTTTTATTGTAAAACCCGGGTCCTAGGGTTTAGATGTGATAATATTTGCAGTTATGAGAAGAAGATATTTCTGAAAAGATCAGGGTCTGTCCTGAGTCTATAAATACTTCTTCTCAATGTAATTGCGGGAGGCGGAGACTTAGAAATAAAAGGCTTATAAGCAATTTCTTGCAAATCTTGTGAAATCCTTTGTTTCTGGACTTGGAGTTGATGTGCTTTAGCTTTTCTCTGATAGCATGGCCGGGAGCCTAATATTTTGCAGAGTGTGATAAGTGTATCTTCTTTTGTTATCCGTTCCATTTAAAGTTTGTTAGATATATGCTGTAAATCTGACATTATCAAGTTTAAATATCGTTGTTAGGCTTCGGTTGTTCTCTTGTCTCGCTAGGGGAAATTATAGATTTGAGGTTAAGTTTGTTCTAATTGCTCTGTCTTCACTTGTGTGAGCTAGGTCGCCGGTGAAAGATACCAGTTTTAACCGACTGCCCTTGGATTTATAATTTTTTGCTAGATCTGTTTCACTCTGCCTTGTGCTCTTAGTTGAAAGTGATCTTAGACTGACTGGACACTTTCTTCTTTGATTTGTTTTATTGTGAAGCTGATAGCATAGATAAGATTGATAGTTTAGGGTTTTACAGTTGATGTTTGATAAACTTCTCTTTTTGCCCTACCCTACCCTCTCTTTGTTTTCGGTGAATGATCCATTTTTATTTTCTTTGTTTGTCTTTTATTTAAATCTCTGACCCATGAGAGCTAGATCAAGAATTCAAGTTAAATCTGATGTCAACAACTTTTGCAACTACTGAACAAGTTCAGGAACCCCCTGTAAGGTAACAGAGCAGTCCATATTGAAATCTATTCCAGAAGTGGAAAAGAGTGAATAGCCATTCGACCCAACTCTGTAACTCGCACCTTGGATAACCAGCTAGATCCTAAAGTGAGTGGGATCCGTCCCGTGGGTGTCTCCGGAGCTTCCTTGCTTCATCCTTCCCGGGGTGTGCATGAAAGCCGGACCAACACATCTATTGTCAAGTCATCGCCTCCGTGCTCAACACCATCATTGCTAGGTGTATGTAATCCTAAAATTGTAGTTCCACCACCATTTCCTGTATTCGTGTTCGAGTCCAAATCAGCTTCCATATCATGAATCTTGTGATCAATGCCATCATTATTATGTGCATGCATGACCATAGGGAATTTTGATGGTACATATGAACACATTTCATGTGATGAAGTATTTTTTACACCATCATCTGTAATCCTTGATTTACATCGTTCTTCAATAACCTCTAAATTTTCAACCCTATCATTAATGAGTGTTAATTCTCTATTCATATTTTCAAGAAGGTTCATTTTATCATCACCATTCGGTTGTTGCCTCATTCTCATGTCCACATAATCTCAAAGTGACATTACTTCTTTGAATTTTGTACTGAAATTGGTCCATTCTTGAACAAACTGATCATGCCACTCTGTAATTGTAGGTAGAAAATTTGATATTGTAGCAGCAAAGTGGATACCCAAACAAGTGAGCAGTGCTAAACCTGCTCTGATACCAATGTAGTGTCCCACCCCAACTAAGACAATTGTAAAACTAATCCCCTTATGTAATTGTTTGTGTTTACAGTTTAATATTTGTTGATTTGGGGTATTCTGAGTTTTTTTGGTGTGAAATACATATAATAATTTAATATACAAACCCCTACCTTCAAAAGATCTTATTCACTTAATATTTTCAATAAGTCATTTGACAAACACTTGTCATGCATACTAAAAAAAGATAGTGTAACAAACTATAAATGATCCATAACTTACAAACCACTATTCCAAATGCTATGAATTTTAGATACAAGCAAGATACCAACATTAACTACAAACCCAATAAAGGAATGGAGCTAAAAATAAAAATACTCAAATTTATTGGTGACTAATATAAAGCTGGAAACACATATCAGCTACAGAAAATCCAAGTTTTTGCTCATAAATTTTGGAAAACAAAGTTCTAAACCTCACATCCTTTCTCAAAGCATATGTTCAACTTGGTACTGTACGACCAACATCATATTAACCAAATTCTGCTTCAATGTTCACTCAAATATCTTGGTAATGGTACAATAGGGCTATAGGAAACCTCCCAAGGTAATGCTCTCCAAAGAAAGCAAGTATTCACTAAAGAATCGAGGTCTTTGCACCCCCAAATGGTGTGACACTATGGTGGTAAGGAGCTACGAGTAATGTCTTCTTAAAATGGTCTTCAACTCATCACCAAGTCAAAAAAAACACTGAAAATTTGTATCCCATTATGCTCAAGTCATTTCCATAGATTAAGAATGTAACTGCCAAAGTGAAGAGGTCTTTCACTCTCGAAAATGACATCCTTTGTTATGGTTTTCGTCACAAGAAAAGCTAGTAATTGGAAGCTCCTACAAACCTGAAAGCTCTCCTCAAGACAAAGAGAATTCAATAGCCAAAATATGTCTCTTTATGCCTCCTCAATGCCCTTTTATTCTTTCTTCAAGTTGGCGATACTCATGTTTGATGAATGTGGGATAAAATAAATACATTAATTTTATAACTTAAGAGCCAAAATGAGCATCCCACTTCCCAAGGTGACAAAAGTAATTAAAATTGTTAAAATAATATTTCCAATCAAATCTTTATTTATTTCCCTTTAAAATGAGTACTCACAAGGCCCCTTTTAATAAAAAATATAAGCCCAACTTTAATATATTTAAATATTACATTTAAATATAATATTAATTAACTTTGGGCATTAAAAATAATCAGGCTCCCAACATCCAATCATCAATAAAATGGTAGAAACGGATACCCTTTTCACCGTAGATGACAAATGTACCTTTCTCGTTTCCTAAAATGCCAACCCTAACTGACTTACTAAAAATAGTAAGTATCCTGCTCTAGTGTCCAAACAGACTCAAAAATGACAACTGAAGATACATCTGGATACCCAGTTCTGCATAGAACACCAATCCACTATCTGCATGGTCAAAAACCCTAGCCACTGAATTACTAAAAATAGTAAGTCCATCATCAAAGCACATAATGATACCATATTGAAAGGGAAATGATGACCAAATAACTCAGGGTAACATGAATGAATACCCTCTTTCATGTAGGTGATTAATTTATTTTATTATTCTCCTATTTGTACCTTTAGTCCAAGAAAGTTGCTTGCAACGAGCCTCCTTAATATGAGTAGGTGATATATTGGGTCTATCTTAAATAAGAAACCACTCATTTGGGGATAAAACGAAGGTATAAAACATTGAGAGATTGGTTTGATTCTCCTTTACTTGTGATTATGTTTGTATGGTCTCTTTGCTTGGAATGGATACATTTAATCTTAAGATTGCTTTTTAGCTTTAAGAATAAAAATATTATTCTCTATTTGATATGTGAATTTTTAATATTAATCAATAGAATGATTAATGTTAGTATTAATCTAATATTAGTTTATTAAAAATAAAGATTAAAGCTATCTTAATATTAGATTGAATGATTAATAAAATGTAGTTTAATCAAAATAAATATTAAAGCTATCTTAATGTTAGATTTTTTATTAACCAATTAAATGATTAATCTAATGTTATTTTAATCAATAGAATGATTAATATCTTATTAGATTTAATAGTAATCTCTAAAAGTGATTAATGTTAATATTTAATCTATGGAATAATAGATGTTGTTCCAGTAATAGATTGTATTCAAAAAATTGTTTTATGTAATGTTAGAATTTACTTTTTCTTTCAGTCTTCATTGCTTCTAGAGCATTGAGGCACATTGGTCCATCTCTCTTCTTAGGAGGTTTATTCACATTAATTGCTTGGAGATGCCACCTTTAATATTGGTTGTTTTATTCTCCACTCTAGTCATGTTAATGAATGCCTGAGTGAGGTGTTTATGGAGGGTAGAAAAATCACCTTCAAGTGCCACTCAATGCATGTCACCCTTACCTCTCTTAGGACTATAAAAGAGGAATGTGGGTTGTTGATCAGGGAGTTTCTAGAATCGAGAAATGGAATAGATAGCATACACGTAGTGAGGAAGCTACAACTTGGAGCATGAGAATGCGCTAGATAGTCTTCTACTCTTTTACTTACTGGAATTAGTTAATTCTCACTACTTGCAAGTTTTACCCACTTGGTGTATGTGCGCTCTTGCATTTTCTTCCCTTGATGTGGCTGATCGATGTTGCTTTTCAAATTATTTATTTGTGCTTATGTTTTGTCTCTTTAAAGGTTTAGAGGGGGAAAGACTCTACTTGAGCTATTGTGAATACCTCTCTTTCTTGGAATGAGTTTCCTTGAATAGGCATCGGCTATAAAGGGGTAGCAAATAAATTTTTTACCATACATTCACTAGTTTCTAAGCAACTTCCACTTCCTTGTTTTTTGAACTCCTATTGATTTGGTTTTGAGTTGATCTAGGTCAGTGCGGATGTTGAGTTGCATAAGGTGCTCTTCTTTGTTGCTTTCATATTTACATCATCATTGTTGTGTTGGTTACGTATGGTTGATATTCTATTTTGGAGATAGATTTAAATTGTTATTTTTGACTATTCCATGCTAGCCAAGCTAGAAACTCTTTTAGCTTTTTGGGTAGGTTTACGCTTGGAAGGTGTTGACTTTCTTTTGGCTTTGGTTTTTGGAAAGTGATGTTTGGTTGTGCCAAGTTAAATTTGTCTAATGCTTGTTGTTTGGGGTTTAGCGTTTAGAAATATTAATGCTTGTTTAGGACTTAGCCTTTTCCAAGCATAGACTAAAGCTAATCTATAGTTTGAGATTTTTAGGTTAGATAATGGCTGATTGTATAGAATAGTTATTTTGCCCTTTAATTATTATATTATTAATAAATCTAATGATAGTTTAGTTTGGAAATTAATCAAACTAATATTACTTTTAATTCTTAGATTATTAATTAATCTAATGATAGTTTAGTTTGGTAATGAATCCAACTATTATTGCTATTAAATATTAGATTATTAATTAATCCAATGATAGTTTAGTTTGGGAAAGAATCCAACTAATATTGCTTTTAATTCTTAGATTATTAATTAATCTAATGATAGTTTAGTTTGGGAAATAATCCAACTAGTATTGCTTTTAATTCTTAGATTATTAATTAATTTAATGATAGTTTAATTTGGGAATGAATCAAACTAATATTGCTATTAATTCTTACATTATTAATTAATCTAATGATAGTTTAGTTTGGGAATGAATCCAACTAATATTTTTTTTAACTCTTATATTACTGGTATTTTAGTTGGGAATGAATCCAACTAAATAAGGATTTATAATCCTTGGATTAGTAGATAATATAAAGGTAAGATTATTCATTAATTTGAAGGTATTTTAGTTTGGAAAAGAATCCACCTAAATAATATTTAGGATAGTTTAATGGATTTATAGTTTTGTTTGGAAAATGATATTTGTGGAAAATATCTTGGAAAAGAAGTATGGGCTTCTTTTGTGTTTGCTTAATGAATGGATTTTTAGTTTGTTTTGGAAAAATATATTTGTAAAAAATGTGTTGGAAAAGAAGTAGGGACTTCTTTGAGTTTTCTTAATGAATGGATTTATAGTTTATTTTAGAAATTGATATTTGTGGAAAATATCTTGGAAAAGAAGTATGGGCTTATTTTGTGTTTGCCATATTGAATGGTTATGTTTGAAAATTGATACTTGCAAAAAATATCTGAAATGGATGTATGGACTTCTTATTTGTGCATTGAATCAATAGATTGCATTCATACTTGCATATGAGTTGTTTTGATCCCCACCTTCCAAACAATTACCGTGTAGGCCAAAGAAGGAAGATGTTTAGATCATGCCAAATTTTATCTTTAGGTTACTCTTGTTTTTTAGTAAAGTCACTCTTAGAGAAAGAGGACTTAAGACTATTGTTGTAATTAGGACCTTCAATTGAATGATTATATGGTGCTACGATGATATTTGGTTATGTAGGTCTCAACCATGTTTTTAATTAATCTAAATGGTTATGATAGATTAATTATTGCAAGCATTTGGTTATTTGTTTTAATTTCATCTTGGTGATGTTCATATTTTGTGCTTGTAGTTGTGAGAGAGAGTTAGAGTTGCCTTTGGACTTGAGGGATATATCTTTTGGAATGACTCTAAAGTAACCTTATTTACAAAGCTCTCCATTTGAACCTGGGCTATTGTAGGTTAGCAACACCTAGTTTTTTGTATCCATGGAAGTCAATCAAATAGAATGATTGAAGCTTGAGGACCATCACAAATATGGAAATGCAAGCAAGAGTTTAATAGATCATAGTGTAAGTGTAGTTAAACAAGACTAAGACACTATACCTAATGGAATCAATCTAGAATAAATTAATATTGGTAGTAGAAATTTGCATCCTCCCTTGCTTTAAATATTGGAAAGGAATAATCCTAATATTGGGGTCAAAATATCTACATTCATGGAGAATGAAAAAATAATGGGGAGACCCTATGGAAGCATCCTCTATACCGTGGAGGTAAATGAGGTTATCCCTAGATACATATAAGAGTTTGACCTCTCCTATCCACTCGAGTGATATCTGCAGACTATTAGACTTAAAATATGGTTATGTCTAGTCAAATGTATGTTATCCATGGATGCTATTATGAACCTTTTTAGTTGGTCTTAAAATAAAACAAATCTCTCTCAAGTTGGTTAGTTTTGGGGTTGTTACATAATCCTTTTGTGTAGGGATTATCTTTGTGAAAACACAAGCTTATACTAAGATGGGGGTGAACAATATAAGACCACTTTTTACTTTTCCTTCCCAATCAATATTATGCAATTTAAAGATAGCAATATCAATAACCATAATCAAATAAATGCACAAATCCCCACACACAATAGAGACACCAATTTTACGTGGTTCACCCAATGTGGGCTACTCCACGGAGAAAATATTTCACTAAATTTTTCTCAATAAATCTCTTGGGAATCCTTTCCGTATTATAATATTTATGGATATCTATCCAAAGGAGACACTAATCCCCTAATCAAGTTTGTGGATCTCTATCCACATGAGAACTCCTTTCTCCTTAGCTCTGACTGGTGATCTTCTAGAAGAACTGTTTCCCCCACTGATCTAGCTAATGGATCTCTATCCACTAAATACACCTGTCCTCATTGACCTAGATAATGGATCTCTATCCATTGGAGACTGTCATCCTCTATACTCTATCACATTCAAAGATCTATATCAAATCTATACTAAACACAATCCTTTGGTTTAGCACAAATTTTCTCAATCTCTGTCTCTGATCTGGCACAAACTTATCCTCAAATATACACCAAAATCTATCCTTGAATATGTACTAAACACAGTCCTTTGGTCTAGCACAAATCTATCCTCAATATCTATCCTCTGATCTGCACTAAACATAGTCCTTCGATCTAACACAAATTTGTCCTCAATATTTGTCCTCAAGCCTTAACTCAAAGCTTGAATTAATCACAAATCAACTCTATTGGATTTGACCCAAACCTTAACTCAAGGTTTGAACAAATTAATCAATCAACTCTACTCTCAAGTATTCTCAAAGAATTATCTCAAATCTACCTTGTAAGCTTCCACAAAACCTCACACTAAGTTGTCCACAAGTCCTCTCTAGAACTTGTCCAAATATGCTCAACAAGTCCTCACTAGAACTTGTCCAACTCTGCTCTCAATCTGTATTGTAATCTTCCACAAAATCTCACACAAATATATCCACAAGTCCTCTCTAGAACTTGTCCAAATCTGCTCAAAAATTCCTCACTAGAACTTGTCCAATCTCATAGAAACACAAGGATAATGGTTAGAGACTCAATATGTTTCACATTCATAACATTGCTCAATCACTCTTTTAGAAAAATATAGAGAATTGTTAGAGACTCAATATGATTCACATTCACCTCAATGCTCAATCACTTTCACTCAATATTTTAGAAACATATAGAGAATTGTTAGAGACTAAATATGCTTCACACTCATAAACTCTCAATCAATTTCAATCTTTCTTTTATTACATAAACATATAGAGAATTGTTAGAGACTCAATATGCTTCACATTCACCTACACTCAACCTCTCTCTCAAATAAATTTAGAATATAGAACAATTTGTTTCATAGAACTTGAGCTATCACTTCACACATCCACTTGACTAGGCTCAACCAAATCTACTCAATCAATCACTCATTGAAATAATACTTGCTCACAAATCCTAGTCCAAACCTATCAACACTCACTCAAATGTTTCCAACAATGTTTATCAACCAATCTCACATAACAATGATACTCATGTTCTTTGCAAACCCTAGTTCAAGTTCTTCACTCAACTTAATCACTTCAACAACAATGCTTATAAAACAAGGTTTTATCAACAACTCTCAATTCTAGGAAACCTTAAAGCATTAATAAAAAACACACTCAATAATGCTTAACCAAACAATCCTTTTCACTCCAACTTTTTATTCACAACTTTCAACAATCACTCACTAGGAAGAATATGCCCATACCTTTTGTTGGATGTAAAGGTACCTTTAGAAAAACCTATCTCAATCACAATTTCCTTATTTCCAATTCTAATGGTTAGACACAACAATATCACTTCAATCACTTTCTCAAAAACATTGCTTAGACACAAAATAATCACAACTCAATTTATGCCTTATTGCTTCCTTTTAAAAATATCACTCATCATACCATACATGAAATATAATTTCTTTGATACACCTTATAAACTTCAACTTAAAATAATATCCAACACTTCACAAAAACTTTACAACTCTTTCCAACCATTAAAGAAAATGACATCAAAAAATTTAATTTGCATAACCCTTATAACTCCCCATGCAACCTTATAGACCAAATGTAATGTAAAAAAAAAAATTATTTTTTCAACCACTTCTGAAATTTTCGGCACCTAAATTCCAATGCATACCTTGCTTTCCCCAAAAATGGGTTTTGGTGTGATTCGATCCATTGTATCCCTAAGGTCTAAGTGCCTTAGAGCTTAGGAGCCCACCGTGTGGGCTATAGTCCCCACATGAAGGAACAAGCACTTCCTCCACCTTATGCCTTGTGCACCTTTTGACTTATTCAAAGTCCACTACTCTCTCCACTTCATTGTAGCAGATGTCACAAGAAATTCACATTAATTTTTGAACAAAGGCATGGTAAGTTATAAGGTAGGTGGATCCCCCTTTTTATACACAATTTGATTTTTCTCCCACGTCGACGCTTTTAGTAATTTGAATTAAAATTCGAATTATGATTTTATTAACCCACCTTTGGGTTAAAACATTAATATAAATTAACTTTATAATTAATATTAAAACTAATTAATAGTTAATTTACATAACTTAGGTTAAGTAAATTAAATTATAAATTAATTTATAATAAAAATTATGTTAATTAATTTATAATTAATTTAAAACCTCCTTTTATAATATTATAATATTATTTACTTGGGCATATTCTTTTGCACTTTGGTCCACATATGATCTCCTGAAACTGGGCTATCTTTTGCACATATTTGAGAACCTGAAACTGATGCTGCCCACTGAAGCTACCACTGATTGGTGCTAAAAGCTTGACATCAATGACCACTCACTCTTGACATCAATGACAACTCATCTACTCAAAATATCCAACACTTTTTTGTAGGCCTTAATATATTTACTGTAGGTCTTGGTTAAGCATATATACTCTCATTTCAAGCATATAATATCTCTTTGTAGGCTTAGTGGAGCTATTCTACCTGCTATATTCAATTTTATTCATTAATCTCTCCATTTTGCAAGGTCATTTTCATGTATTTCTCTTCATAGAATTTAACTACTAGCTACTCTTTTCAATTTATAGTCTTACTTACCTCTATTATCAATATTCTAATATTATCTTTTTATGTCCATGCTCATACATTTTCAATCTATTATCATTTACAAGCATTTAGCATTGTTATTTCTCTCTTTCAAGCACATTTAACTTGATTTTGGTGAAGTTTCAAGCACATAATTATTTTTCATTCCCAACCTATTATAGAAGTGGATAAAAGGTTATCATTACCTTGCTATCCCACTAACAGTCCTTTCTCATTCTCCATTGCATGCATTTGTATTTCTTATTGCTATAGATTTCATTAATTTTGTAGCAACACACATTCATTCATTACATTTGCACTCATTTATTATTACTTTCATAAATCTTGCTTAAGTTAGGAATTAATTAAGTGATATTATTATATTCCTAACTTTTCATAGCCATTTTCACCCCCTTTTCACTCCCTAAGCTATTGAAAATAGTCATTGAGAAATATCCCCTTGTCTTTTACACTTGCACTTATATTGATCACAAATTTATTAAAATTTGTGTCATATTCCATTGATATCTTTCATCACAACCCTAGAAAATCTATCTATTAGTCCAATACCACCATTGCATTACAAAATTAATCAAAAATACATCCAAAATCATCCTCGCAATCATCTAAGCCTTGTTTTAGACCAAAATTGCCAACCACCATAGTAACTAGTAATTTTGGCTCTCTTGAATCCATAGACTAAAAATCCACTCATACCAAAAACATCACTGGTATTTTTGGTAAGACAATTGGAATTTTTGGCACAACCTTATTTCCATAAAAGGAGGTAATAATACTCTTTTGTTTTTAAATAGGGGGTCTAATCAACTACCTAGACAATAAATTCACCTTCTCCAAGTCTCAGATAGACCCCAAAAATAGGAAATCTATTTTTTTGGTCTTTTTGTGTAGGTATCAAATATTATAGTAAGGACCAAAATTGCTAGTGGAGTTTTTGGCAACAATGGTATTTCTAGTAAAACATTGGTAAAGGTAATTTGATGACTTGGCATCACTCTAAACTGTATTTTTTAGCATTTGCAGGTGTTATATTCTTTGTTTGTCATTGTTTTATGTTTGAAATCAGATTTCAATTTGGAGAATCAAGGAATCCTAATCTAGCCTTAATTTCTTTTACAAAACAAATTTACATTGTTTAAAATCAAAGAATCTTAAGTCAAAGCTTAACTTCATTCTCATTTTTACAAGCATCTAGGCAAGAAATCAAAATCATATAGTTGCATTATAGGCTAGCTTGTCTTTTGCATCATCTCTTGTTTGCCTTGAAAATCAAAACTCTCCTTAGTTAGCCTATCATCAAAACGAAAAGCATATAGGTTAGCTCTTATTTTCTTGCATTTGTGTGATATAAGCTTAGCATGCATTTTATATGATCTTAGCCTTAAAGTCTTAAATAACCATTTAAGGCTAAAAAAAGAGTCAAGATTTAGTGATCCAAAACTTTAGGTGTTTTGTTGAATAAACACATATAACACCGATACACAAGCATTTACATCAACTTTTACACCTTGAAAAACTACATTGAGTAGGGGTCTAATCATGTAGAGGATATTCATATCCTTGGGGTCTCCTTTGGAAAGAGACCCTCAAGTGGGGAAGAAGAGATTCCAGTAAATCCCCCCTACATGTGCTTGACGTGGTTAGGTTGAAAATTTCCTGTGCCTACATATTTGGTGAACCCAACGTGAAACACTCCTTTTGAATTAAACAAGATAAAAGTTTGTTAAACTTAAACAAGATCATATAATTTTGTTTGCATAGCTTACATCACATTAAATCAAGATAACAATAACATAACCAATTGTTAGTCCTACTAGGGGAAGGATAATGACCCCTTGAGCAAACCGACGTACGAACCTTAGGGGAGTAATCTTCTTTGGCTAGTATATCATGGTGGATTAGTGGGAGTCACAAGGAGGGTTGTTTTTCAAGGTGACATAAGGATTTCAAAACATCTTCTCTTCTTTGCTATAAGTACTCTAGAAACAAAACTCTAATAAATTTATCTCCTTCAAAAACAAAACTTTCAAACCATGTCTCAACATCCTTATAATACCTAAAACAAGGGCTTAGCTTCCTCATCTCATGAGGTTTTTACACATGAGCACAATGACCAAGAAGTCAATCCTTGGTCACACCAAGTGTCTAGGGAACAAGAACAAGTTGTTGAACAAATTTCTTTTCAATCCATAGACCATGTTAGAGAATACATTAGAAGAAACAAAAATATATTTTTAGATGTCCTTAAGGATGAACTTAGAGAACAAGCTGAAAAAGAATCAACTACAATTCATGATGATCCTGAACATTCCAATGATCAATCAACCATAGCTCAAATTAATGAAACTCAAAACAACTTGGCTAGTCTCAATGTGGCTATGACACAACCCACCGATTCTACAACACCTCCAACCATATCCATAGGGACATCTACTATGGGTAACCCCTTTTCAACACCTCCTAATGACACAATACCTACCAATTCTACAAATCCTTTTCTAACTCATAACTTGGGGCTTAACCAAGCCCCTCCAACCATGACATCTAATCAAAACACTTCAACTCTCATGAATCTACCTTTCATGTCTCAATATTTCACCCAACCTCTTACACAACCTTTCATGACTTTACCTACCCCACCTAATCCTCCATCCAATGACCTTCAAGATATCAACACTAAGATCCTAGACCTTGAAAAGAGGGACTCCAAGTTTGAAGAACTTGAGCATCAAATTGCCTCTCTTCAAGGGACATCCAAGCTAAAGTACTCTTTTGAAGAGTTCTATAATGAGCCATTAGATCCCATGATCATCAATCACCCCTTTCCAAAGAATTTTGAAACTCCTAAATTTCAAATGTACAATGGAAAGCAAGACCCCATTAACCATCTAAGGTTATTTCAAATAGCTTGTAGTGACATCAATCATGATGAAAAGCTTCTCCTTAGGTTATTCCCTAAAAGTATTAGTGGTTTAGCCTTGGAATGGTATTTCCAAATACCTCGTCATTCCATTAAGAAGTTCAAAGAACTTATGGAAACCTTTGTTAAACAATTCTCAATCTACATAGAAGACAAGGTTACCATAGATGACCTTTATCAACTTAAACAATCTAAGACCAAATGGTTCTCAGACTTCTTAGCCAAATGGAGAGGCTTAGTGGGAAGACTTCAATATATTCCTCCTCCTAAGGAACTCTTACATATCTTCATAAGAAACCTTCATGAACAACTATCATACCCCTTAGAAATGACAAACATAACCTCTTTTGAAGAAGCTATTGACATGGCTAAAAGAGTAGAAGCCATCCTCATAAGATAAGGACAACTCAACTATAACAAGAAAGAGGAGGAAAAACCCCCTAGCAAGGGATAATACAAAAACAAACATGTTGTAGGAGATGGTGTAACAGATTCCCATCAAAATAATAACATAAACACAACTCAAAATGCTCCTCAAAAGTTAGTTGTCCAAAGACAAGATAAACCCAAGAGATAATACACAAACACTAGACAAAGTCAAGTTGTCATGTTAAAAATGCTCCTTGATTCTAATATGTTGGAACTTCCAACTATTAGACCTTGGGATACAACCAAATAATTGCCAAATTGGTATAAACATGATGAGTATTGTGAATATCATTATACGAAGGGACACACTACCAACAAATGCATAACCTTAAAGAACATTATCCAAGACCTCATAGAAGAAGGAAAAATAATGTTCAATCAACCAGAGACTCCCAACAAAAATTTGGGGATCTTCCAAAATCCCTTACCAACACATAATCAAAAGTCATCCAACTTCATAGGCACTATGCATTTATCAAAACCTTCCTATGTTGTGACTAGGCAACAAGCAAAGAATCAATCCTTGGATCAACCTCCTTTAGTTATCCCAAGAAACACTAAAGTCAATATTCCTAATAAATCACCTTTGGTTCTCACACCTTCTCAAAATACCTTACATACCTTTGATATTCATTGACAACTAGATGAGATACCCACAAAAATATCTCTTCTAGAATTGTTAAAAACATCACTTGCTCATAGGGAAATATTGTTGAAACTCTTAAGTGAACAAGAAGTCCCTCAAGACATATCTCTAAATGATATCACCAATATAGTTGGGTTCACTGGAGTGAATAATGCTATCCTAGCATTCCATGAGGTAGATACCCCTCTTGAAACAATATCAGGAGACTCACCTCTTTACATCATAACTCAAATAGGCGATAAACATATCAAAAGAGTCCTAGTGGATAATGGGTCAGCCTTAAATGTATGCAATGTCAAATTTTTACAAAATTTTGACTTAAGCATAAATGATTTACAAAAATTTGACCTCATCATTAGAGCCTTCGACAACGAAGAAAGATAAGTAATAGGCACTATTACCCTACCTATCAAAGTAGGGCCACATGTCCTAAACATCCTCTTCTATGTTATATCATGTGATGTAACATATAACATGCTCCTTGGAAGGCCTTGGATACATGCCATGAAGGCAGTGCCTTCTACCTTACATCAATATCTCAAATATGAATATCAAGGGAGGATCATCCATGTCCCTAGAGATCTAGAACCTTTTACCTTATGCAACTTTATTGATACCCAAGAGATTAATCTTTGTCCTTCCATACAATAGGCATTACCACCTAATCAACCCAAAATAGACAAAGGGAAGGAAATACTTGAAGAACCCCTCATAAACCTAGGGGATACTCCCCAATCATCCTCTCCCAATGATCAAGTCAATTTAATCCACAAAAAATTAGATCCCTTTGCAGAATTAGTAAGCATGTTCCTATCTCCTCATGACATAGGCATGCCAAATAGGAAAGGACTAAAAGTCCAAATAGGGACTTGTGCTTTCATCTATGGGGAACCACCTTTGATGAAAGGATTCAAGGGTGCAACTTCATGCCAAGTGAATGAACATACGTCACATGTTATATATCACCCTCATTCTCTATAGCTAAGAAAATGCTAACCAACATGGGATACCAAGGTAAAGGCCTAGGTCATTATGAACAAGGTATCAAAGAACCCCTAGAAGCTAAACCTTGGCCAGGATGATGTGGAATTGGATTCATCCCTAGCAAAAATGAACCCTCACCTTTATTAGAAGAAGACAATGAGGATAACTACCCCAAATCACTACATGGCTCTCAATGGGGTGATGAAGATGAAGAACTATGGTCACTCCTCAACCAAGCACCCCATAAAACCATACGATTTGGTAGCATTAACATGCTAGAAATGGTTCATCCAAAATAAATAACAACATAAGAAAACTTTGAGGATTCTTTGGACAACTATCCTATGGAAGAATCCCTTAAGTAGATCTTCAATTTAAACTCTTCCCAACTTCTCAAATTAGAACAAACATCTCTAGATCCACAAGAAATTAAAGAATTAAAGGTACTAACTACCCCTTCTCATTTTGAGGATGAGTCACAAGCCTTAATCAAAGAAATAATAGATATCAATATCAAAATAGATCAAGATCCTCACCTTATCAAGCTTGAAAAAGTCCTAACTCAAGAAGAATAGATAGAATACACAAACCTATTAAAATAATTTCATGACATATTTTCTTGGGCATATGATGATATGCTAGGACTTGATCCCTCATTGGTGGTCCATCATTTGGTAGTATGCCTTGATGCCAAACCCATTAAACAAAAATTAAGGAAAATACATCCAAAAGTTGCTCTTTTAGTAAAATATGAACTGCAAAAACTCCTAGACATTGGCTTCATAAAATCCATAGATTATTCAGATTGGATCTCCAACATTGTTCCTATCACTAAGAAGGAAGGATCCATTCAAATTTACATAGACTTTAGGGATATAAACATAGTGCTTTCCCAAAAGATGATTTCCCTTTACCAAACATAGACATGATAGTAGACTTCACTGTAGGATCTAAGATGCTATCTTTAATGGATGGATTCTCAAGATATAATCAAATTAAAATTGCACCAAAAGATCAATCCAAAATAGCCTTCACTACCCCTTGGGGAACCTTTTGCTATCAGGTCATGCCATTTGGCCTTAAAAATGTAGGAGCAACATATCAAAGAGCCATGACATACATATTCCATGACCTTATGCATAAAACTATAGAATACTACGTGGATGACCTCTTAGGTCGATCCAAGAAAAGACAAAACCATATTCTAGATCTTAGATGCATTTTCGAAATATTATGAGACTACAAAGTTAGGCTAAAATCCCAAAAGTGCATCTTTGGGGTAACATCAGGAAAACTATTAGGGTTCATCATATCCCATCATGGGATTGAAGTTGATCCTTCCAAGATTATAACCATAACATACATGTCACCACCTACAAACTTAACTGAATTATGCAACTTTCAAGGCAAATTACAAGCTATCCATAGATTCATATCACAACTCATAGATAAATGTCAACCCTTCTCTAAATTACTAAAGAAGGGAATAAAATTTGAGTGGGATGATGGGTGTCAAAAGGCCTTTGAAGCCTTAAAGACTTATCTCTTGACACCACCCATATTAGTACCACCAAACCTAAATCAACCACTACTACTATACATAGTTACTACTAAACATGCCCTTGGAGCTTTATTAGCCCAATATGATGAACAACATCGAGAAAGGACAATCTACTATATAAGTAGAACTTTGGTGAACTATGAAACTCATTACACACCATTAGAGAAGCTATGCTTAGTCGTTGTCTTCTCATCCCTCAAATTAAGACATTATATGCTTAGCCAAAAGACCTATGTCTTAGCAAGGGTAGATCCATTGCATTACCTTATGTCAAAACCTTACCTATCAAGAAGGACCACAAAATGGGTCATAGCCCTTAGTGAATTTGACATAGAATTCATCAATAAAAAATCATTAAAAGGGCAAGTTATAGCTGATCAACTCATCACGACCCCTTTAGAATCAAAGCACCCCATAGACATATCTTTCCCCGATGAAACAATCCTCTCAATAGAAGCTCAAGAACCTAAAACTTGGATCTTGTACTTTGATGGAGCTAAGTGCACTAAAGGCACAGGGGTAAGAATTATCTTAGTCACTCTACAATAACTCATTTCATTATCTTTTAAACTCCACTTCTCCTACACCAACAACAAAACATAATACAAGGCATTAATCTTAGGTCTTAGGGCCACATCAAAATTAAAGATCAAAATCATAACAATATATGGTGATTCACAATTGGTGATCAACCAAGTAAATGATACTTATCAAACCAAGGGCAAAAAATTAAAACCTTACAAAGATATTATAGACATGTTAAAAACTCACTTCGACCAAATCACCATAGAAGCCATCCCATGATCTAGCAATCACCATGTTGATGCTATGGCTACTATTACATCTCTCATACCCTTAGATTTGGAAGACAAAGAAGCTTCTATTATCATAAGATCAATCAATGAGTCCTCTACACTTGAATCATACCTACAACCCCTCAACATATGCATGCCATCAAAATATCTACACCTCAAGAACCTTGGTACCAAGACATCTTTAAGTTCCTCAAAGAAGGAATATTTCTCAAGGGATCCAACTCTCAAAAGTGAAGATAATTTAGACTAAAAGCTTGTAAATATGTCATCATTGGAGATATCTTATATCAATGCTCCTTCAAAGGCATACTCCTCAGATGCGTAAATACAGAAGAAGCCCAAACTATCATAAAATAAGCCCATGATGGATCATGTGGTAGATATTTTAGTGGACTAGTTATAGCCAAGAAACTCCTCAGGATGGGTTATTATTGGCCCTCTATGGAAAAATATACTCATGACTATGTTAGGAAGTGTGACAAGTGTCAATGACATGACAATCTTGTCCATGCTCCCTCTCAAGAATTATAACCAATCACATATCCTTGGCTCTTGGGGATTAGACATCATAGGAAAAATCAACCCTCAATCATCATATGGGCACAAATTCATTATCATTACCATAGAATATTTCACTAAGTGGGTCAAGGCAATGCCCCTATCCACCACAATAGGAATTCAAGTATCCAAATTCATCCTTAATCAAATCATCAACCGATATGGAATACCTTCTACCTTAATCATTGATAATGACACCCCCTTTAAAAACAAAGAAGTTGCCAAATTATGTACCAAATATAAAATTCAACAAAAATGGTCAACACCATATTACCCACAAGGGAATGGATAAGTTGAATCATCCAATAAGACACTAATCAAAATCCTCAAGAAGCTAGTAAACAAAAATGGTCGAGATTAGCACTTACAACTTTATCCCACCCTATGGGCATACCACACTAGTGTGTGTACTCCCATGGGGGCAACGCCTTATACCTTGGTCTACGATACAAAAGTAGTTTTCCCTTTTGAACTAGAAATACCTTCTCTAAGGGTCTTATTGCAAGATTCTTCGATAGGAGATGAATATCATCTAGGTCACTTACAACAACTAGAGCTCTTAGAGGAAAGATGCATTAATGCTCTAGAACACCTTAGAACATACCACAATAGACTTTGACATGCTTATCACAAGAAAGTACATCCAAGATCCTTCAAAATTGGGGACTTAGTCCTCAAAGAGAACCAAAAGAACACCAATGCTGACAATGACCTCAAAGGAAAATTTAAACCTAATTGGTTAGGACCTTTCATCATCATAGCCAAATTTGGATTCGAAGCCTACTATCTAGCCACATTGGATGACCAAGAACATAAAGAACCTATCAACATCATGCATCTTAAAATATACTATGCATAAAACATTATGTCGCTTGCTTGCTCATATGATTGAATGTATGACTTCTAGATAGGTATTACAACAAACAATACATTATACCCCTTGCATGATTACCTAGTTTGCTTGATCATACTATAGAGTTAGGAGGATTTGTTATGATGCAAAAAGCCAATCCTTATTACAAAATCCATTTGCATTGCATCCACATAGGAAGACCTCATGTTGAGTAAATCCTCTTAGTCCCAAAACTCTCACTTTCAAATCTTCTTCTATATCCCGCTTCACTACTATCATACTTCTTCTCTTCTTCTCCCTCTCTTGGGTTAAGTGATGTATGACGTGATCATCCATGGCCCTGATGACCCAACATTCCCCATTTCTTCTATCCCAACCTTGGGACACCTAACAACAAACAATAATCAATTACATTTATTCTTCTATCTTCCTATCTCTTCATCATATTTCTTCTCTTCTTCTCCCTCTCTTGGGTTAAGTGATGTATGATGCGATCATCCATAGCCCTGATGACCCATCCTCATCCCTTTCTTTTGTCCCATACACATTCATATCACTACTATCAACATTTTTTCACAATAATAATATCAACATTACATATCTACAATATCCTTCAACAAATATCCTTTTACACCAACACTCACGATTATTTAATAGGCCCCTTTGGAGCGCTACTTCTTCTCCTCTAATGCATCATAATCTTGCAATTCTTTATGGGCATGCTATACACCATAGGAGAAACACTTCAGAATGACCTATCAAATGAATCATGACATCTATTCATCACTTTCATCAAGCACAACTCATTTGACAAACCACCCATGGATAGGGAATCACATTCAACCAATATCTCATAAATTCATAATTATTTGTGAATTTCACTAGGCATTGGTTGAATGGGGTTCTCTTCCCTAATTGGCCTATCATCTAAGTTCACAAATCATACCTAATACAAATCTCATCATCAACCTGCTTACTTGGTAGATTGCATGGGCCAAGAAGCCCTATTTATCCATTCTCTTGTAGGTTTACAATTATTTGTGAATCTTATAAGGGAATGGATAAATAGGGTCCTCTTTCCCATTCAATTTATCATTTAAGTATGCAATCAAACATAAATCAAATCCTCATATGTTCTCTTTTCAATAAATCACAAGGATCATAGAGTTCCATTGATCCAATATCTCATAGGTTTGCAATTTCTTGCGAATCTCACTAGGCACTAGATCAATGGTATCTTTACTTTCCTCTTGATTTATTGCATTAGCATGCTATCACATCATAAATCATAGTCTCATTGATTACCTTCGATAGACCATGTGGATTAGGGAGCCTCCATAGATCCAATATCTTATAGACCTACAATTATTTGTAAGCCTTACAAAGCACTAGATCTATAAGGTCTTCCTAGCCACCTGGTTTATTACATTAGCATTCTATCAAACAAAAATTAAAATCTCACAAATTTTGTTCAAATAGATCAGTCTAACTATGAAGCTCCCTTGATCCAATGGCTTGTGAGCCTACAATTATTTGCAAGCTTCACTAGACACTGGATCAATGGTGTCCTCATAGTCGCCTAGTCTTCTACAATAACAGACCATCCACAAATCATACTCTCTTCACTAGCTACTTGTCTAATAAGTCATTTGGATTAACAGAACTCTATTTTCCAACTAATTTATTATGCAAGTATGCAATAACAAAAAATCTCAAGAATACATGATTACATAAGTACCTATTAATATGGCTAGATATTCTCTATCTATTTATACAAATGTCAATAAATGGATAGAGAACTTCCTCCATATTGATATGCTACAACAAACTATCATTTCTTCTTCTTCTCAAAAATCATTATATCATCAACACAAAAAATATCCTAGCTGATCTTATAGACCCTTCGGGAACATTAGGATTTGATGATCAACACTTTGCATATCCATAATCATTTATGACTATGCCAAGTAGTCGATCATCAAATTCTTATGCTTCCTAATGGTCTATAAGCCAGCATGGATGTTATCTTTACATCTACAACAAGATCCTTTAGACTAAAGGCCATGCTATCATATGGACCTCCTAGAAAAGGGGATTTCTTTTTCCTATGTTTTATGCATATACAATTCTTTGTACACACGTCGAGCAAAGGAGAAGGGCTTCTTTTCTCAGATTATCCATATGAATGCATTGCCCTTAGTCTAAAATATTTTGTTTATTTTACAAATTCTTAAATATTTCAATACATCAAATATGCTCCAAGTACCAACTCTATTCCTCATGTATCTGTAAATCTTTGCATATGTGTTAGATAACAGACCTATGTCCCTAGAGTTTTATCTTATGCATTCAAAATTTTAAGGAACAAACATTCTTAAACAACTCATTCTACACAATCAAAACCTTACCTCTTAGGCAAACTTGTTTATCATATCCCCACAAATTGCATACTTACAATTACATTGTAGATACATCAATTTAGGACATATTATCTTCAAGATAAACCTTATTGGAAACTTATACAATACAATCTCATTCAATTCCTCTAACACATCAGAGGTGGCAACAAGTATTAAGTCCACTTCCTCATGTACATGTAAATATTTTCATATGTGTTAGGTAACGGACTTATATACTCTTGTTACCCTCTCTCATGTGTTAAGAAATCTATAATATTATATCATCATCTTTACAGAAGCATTTGCTTTCAAACCAAGGGGGCAACTTGTGTCGACAAAAACAAAAACATCTCTTCATATACAAATTCAGAAAGCAACCATTATCTATCACTACTACAAAGTCCCTATATGAGAAACACTTATCAAGGCAAAGCATACAAATCACTCATTATAAAATCACATTGTAAACATTACATTACATATCTCTTTTAAAAGCATTACATTACTCTCAAAATATTACAAAAAATTACAAAGCATACATATCAATCATTGCAAAATAACACATATCTCTTTCAGAGTCATTACATTACTCTTAAAATATTACAAAACATTACAAAGCATACAAATCACTCATTGCAAAATCACACTACAAACATTACATTACATATCTCTTTCAAAAGCATTACATTACTCTCAAAATATGACAAAGAATTACAAAATCATAAAATTATCTGGGTACAACTCTCAAAGTGTGCATAAAATACTTCAGGTATGCAGCTCAAAGTGTGCATAAAATCCTCTAGTACACCTCTAAAAGTGTACATAAAATCCTTCGGATATACCTCTCAAAGTGTACATATAAAATCCTTTGGGTACACCTCTCAAAGCATGCATAAAATCCTTTGGATATGCCTCTCAAAGCATGCATAAAATCCTTTAGGTATACCTCTCAAAGCATGCATAAAATCCTTTAGGTACACCTCTCAAAGTATGCATAAAATCCTTCAGGTATGCCTCTCAAAGTGTGCATAAAATCCTTTAGGTATGCCTCTCAAAGCATGCAGAACTAACCTCTAACAACTAACTCTACTAACAACAAATACATATATCTTGTACATATTATAGGTACCTCATTATGTCTTAAATGCTTGTCTTTTATGCAGCTTCATAGGCCACCATTTAAGCATTATGAGATCATGTTTCCATCTATGAAAACACACAAGGGATATTTGGGCTCAAAGAATAATACTTCACATCTCAATCACATGAGTGCTTACCTTTATCAGGTCTAAGAGACCATTTCTCATAGCATAAATTTGAATGATTATTTATCATCAAATATTAAGCTACCACTCAATAGAGTAACTACTCTCTCTTAGCATTTATTCATCATCAAACTCATAATGTCACTGCTAAGTAATAAATCAATTTCCAAGAACTACCATCAGTAGTCAATACATCACATAATAAATACATCATATAATCAATGCATTACACATCACATATTCAAATCATAAAACTAGATCATCACAATAAATTTCAAAATTCAAACAAAAATTTCATTACTATATATGCTTCAAATCATACATGCCACTGGAGAAGGTGTATCACAAGTAACAAAATTATACACTCAACCCATATGAAAGAGGGGTGCTCCACATCTCAAAACTAGTACACTTGCTTATAAATACCTAATAGATAAAACCAATCTATCCTCCCTTAACTCCCAATAGAGGCAACGATAGACAAAAGCCAATATACCATTGTGAGAAACCACTCAAAGACTATATTCTTGATCGTGTCCTCAAAGGCAAAGGCACTCATCACTCTAAAGAAACCTCTATATGGTACGAATATCAATAATAGATAGTCCTACCTTGCTCCCTCTCAACATAAAGCTCTATGTATTATACCCTCTCCAAAAAACCAACTAGTTCTACCCTAGCAAAAGCCAACTCTACCTTAGAATCCCATAGCTCCTACTCTAGTGGCCCTGTAATCATGGCCACTACCCAACATCTAGACCCTATCCAATCCTCATGCAAGCCTCATCCCTCTCACGAGTCAGTTGCTCCACTTTCAACTCAAAGCTATCCATAGCCTCTTTATCTAATGCCCTCTCCTTTTGTAATTGCTCTAGATTTAATCATAGGCTAGCAATGATCACCTAATCTATAATCTACTCATGACTAACCCAATATAGATTCAATTGGATATGAGAAATAGTCTCCCCAATCACAATCCTCACATGAACTATCTCCTCTTTGACTGTAGTCAGCTCATCCATCTACATAACCATAAAGGCTACTAGCTATCTTATAACATCCTCTAGAGTTTAACAAAGAGTCCTCACATCCTCTGAAGTCTAACAAAGAGTCTCTAGCTTTGTTTCCATACCCTTAGCCATCATCCTATTGGATATTGCCTTCCCTAAATTTCTAGGACCCACTTCATTGAATATCATCACTAATAGAACCTTGGCTAACGAGAGCATGTTCAAATGGGTACCAACCACTATAGCTCCATGTCCATTACCTTCCATCATCTGCCTGACTATCACCCTATGCTTCCACTTTTTTCCAAGTTATCATTTGACCCCTATCAAAGCACTGGCTACATTATAGAATGCCTATGTTTGATACCTTGATGGTGGACCCACTATCAACCAACAAGATATGAACCATTTATGCCATGCAATATACTCTATTGTCACCACCACATCATCCCTCATGGAAGTTAGGACTATGAAATCATCCATTTATACCTCTATAAATTTATAAGGATCAATAGGATCCCACCATATCTCATGTTGGACCCATGAAACCCACACCTTTCCTATAGCTAATGTATATTATACCTTCCCATGCTAGCATAATACATGATCATATCGATATAACTCATATGCCCCATTCTCATCATCCAACCATCATGTTTGCCTCACTATGGAGAACTCTTGGTGATCATTTGCCCATATGTTTTGGTCCCTCCATGGTTGCCAATGATATGCATAGGCCTCAACTCATCAATCAAACATTATGCCTGTTCAAATAAATTGTGAGAAGGATGAATACATTTCATCCACCTATAGACTATTGGTCACTCAGGTTTGTAGCCTCTCACCACTACCATAGGTTTCTTGATCGCTATGTGCTCCCAAGCTTAGACCTAAAGAATATTACAACATACCTCTTATATTGTCGATAAACCACTCAGTATAAGGTATGGTACAACCTCACCAAAATTTTTGGATCCTAGGCATAAACAATATGGTCATCCCTTAATCCAACAATTATATATTCCCATATCCACTACATAAACCATCTGCTAGTATCACCCATCAATAACCCTGATACAATGGATATCAATATTATAGTCAATTGATAAATATGCCCTCCTATAAAGGCATTATTGATCCTCAACCTTGATTTCATATTGAAAAAGTTATCATACTCCAAAAATGCTAACTTCCTAGCCACAACATTTATCCCTAGATGAATAGGCTCACCTTGAATAGGCACTCAAAGAATATGTCACATCCTCTAGTATCACAATCATCTCCCCTGTCAATAATATAAAATTATTAGACAATGAATATCATCTCTTTGATAAGGCTATCAATAGAGGTTGATCAAACTCTAGCTTGAGCATGTATACCACATAGTACAACGCTGTCATTACAAACACTCCCATGTCTATCACTTTGAGCTTGCTTTCTAAAATGCTCTCCATGTTGTTCCAACAACACTCCTGACTCACCAAAACCTACACCCCTATCAAAACCCAATCCAAAGCATAATTAGACAACATCCCAACAAAATTTTGGCTAGTGATAAATTCACCATTGGTGCCAAAAATGCTAGTACCAAATTCACCATTGATGCCAAAAATATGATTGCCAAAATCACATTTGGTGCTAAATTTACCACACGTTATAAAACATCATAAAAATAATCCAAAATATATATTTTTAATTTAGGATCAAAGACACACTTGTCGGTCTCGCTTTGGTACATGTATTATTCCTCAAATGATATCCACATGATGTGGACACCATAAATTATCTACCATATTCAAAAGTGCACCTTTTTCTCTCTCTCCAAATTTATCAAAAATATAAGGTGAAAATGAAAGCAATTTCACCTTATTTTCCCTTTTTAGACCCTCCCACCCTATTCCCCAACCTTCTCATCTACACTATCCATTTACAGAATTCATCCCAACTTATCAATTTGGCACATCATTCTCGAGGGGGCATCATAGAGAAATTTTTTTTTCAGATGGGGCAACTTTTTCAATGTCAACAAGACATACATCATAAAAAACAAGGCATAAATATAGTAATGACACAAAATGATCAAAATAGATGCAATCATAATCATTTATTCAAATCAACATAACCACACAACAACAATGTATCATAGTGCTAAAATCAAGTTCTACTACTTAAATTTTGATGCAATCTCATAGACATCACATCAAAATTGGGTTAAAATGTAGACATCCAATTTTGATACACTAGCAAAGCAAAAGATACCAAATAAGTCACACACTCATAAAGCATCAATCCAACGCAAACCTAGTACTTTGGGCATCTTTTTCTACTTCAACAAAATTTACCACCAAACAAGTCACACAATTCACAAACAAGTCACACACCAAGCAAAAGACACCAAATAAGTCACACACATCATAAAGTATCAATCCAACCCAAACCTAGTGATCCAAACATTTAGGTGTTTTATTGAATAAACCCACATAACATCGATATACAAGCATCTACATCTACTTTTACACCTTGAAAAAGTACATTGAGCAGGGGTCTAATCGCATAGAGGATATTTATATCCTCAAGGTCTCATTTGGAAAGAGACCCTCAAGTGGGGAAGTAAAGATTCCAATAAATATTCCCTATGTGTGCTTGACATGGTTAGGTTGAACATTTCTCATGTCTACAATTCTTTAGTAGGGTTGTTGGTACTTCTTTGGTGTAATTTGGAAGGGTCTGCAGGTTGATTCTAGAATATTTTTCATATAATTGGTAACCGTGGAGGTCACAATGGTCTTCTATCATTCTAGGCATAAGACAATTTGAGTGGCAAATCAGCCATTCTTGAACCTTTAGGTCCTTTGGTTGGAGTGGAGTTGCTAGGTGAATACTACTTATGGTCTTGAGAGCAGATAGACTAAGGTCTTCACCAAAACCTCAATTTGATGTCCTCCAAGTGGGTTCTTATGAATTTTTATTCTAGATCAAAGTTACAAGGTGAATTTTAAGTGCTTCAACAAGTAGAAATAGGTAAATATCCTCACTAGAGTCTAAGACTAACTTATTCTTGATTTTAGGACCAATAACGAGTCAATGGGATCCCACTGAGCATGCCATTTTACTATTGTCCTATTTGATTATCCCAAGCCATTGGATGATATTTGGACTAGATGGTCATGGCTATTGTACCTTGTGTAGAGTGACACAATAGGGCTAGTCCTAAGAGTGTAGGGTTTGGCTCTATTAGGGGCCTATGAGATTTTTTTAAAATTTTAACTCCTTTATAAGATCTAACCTTCAACACATATTCCTAATCAAATGACTTGGGAGGAAAGGGTTAAAGAGAATTTAGGAAAATAAAAATAATAATAGGAAAATAAAATCCTAGGCTAACCAAGGTGATGCACCAAGATCAAGATAAGAATATCTACACAATAGCCTTGGATTTAATGCATCAACACAATAAACACTTCCTCTCCTCAACACGTATAAGCACAAATAAACACACATGCATAAATAAAATGAGACAAGGAGAACCAAAAACTTGGAACCAAATAGTCATAGGCCTTTATATGCATATATGAATAGAAAATTATTACGATATTATACCAAAAGCAAGGGCTCGAGGTCATGCCTGCAAGATAATATAGGAATATGAGTACTACTATACAAGTGAAAATGAAGGGAAAGCTATATGGAGTATATAAATTATTGATACTTTAGAAATTTAGAATATCCATTATTTATATATTATAAGGTGGAGGATTTCCCTCCAAGACTCATGAAACTATTTTGAGATGACTGCTCTTCTATTTGTCAGGTCATATATTCATTTAAGTTGTTGGCTTTCCTAAGGTATCTAGATCTAGGATCATAAATACCTAATGGTTCCGAACCTTTGGATGATTAGCTATCGTTATTATTTCTATGTACTATTTTTGGGGATCCCTATAGTCTAGGTGTGATAAATTTATGCACTTAATGCTTTATATTTGGGGTTGCTCCCTTTGTGGATTGAATTTTGTTACCTTTATGAATTCAATTTTTTCTTTTGAAGAGATATACTATGATCTTTTATAGTAAAGGACTATACTTCCTAGAACACTATACTCAACATAATTAATATTTTAAAATTTTCAAGTATAGGTATATTTATCCTTTAGAACATTTATCACTATCTAACATCGAAGCCTTTACCATATTTTGATCTCATAGGTTTCCTCACCATGTGACCTTGATAATCTTGCTCTTCACCTTTGGTCTAGAATTTAATAAACTTTCAAATTTTAGACACTTAGCTTTCTTGCACCTTTTGATCCTTGAAACATGTCGATTGAAGCTTTTATTTTCACTTTGTTTGACACTTCCTTAAAGTAGAAAAAACAATTTGTTGGTAAATGATCTGGTTTGCATAGACCCATAAATATTTGAATGCATCAGGTCCAAATGTTGTGAGGCTCTCCATGAATTTTTTGTAGGGAATGCATTCCTATGCTACTTGCCTACAATGCAACATTAACATGATTGATTAGGTTGCTCTACAAGAGACATCCCTCTTAACATTTGTTTTTTATGCAACAATTTTAGGCCACTAAAACTCAGATGACCAAATCTGAGATGCTATAACCATGTAGTATTCTTTACGATAGCACTAGATGAAAGCAACATTTCACTCTATATTTTTAAGGAAAGCATTATATTCTTTGGCATGTCCACATTTGCTATAAGTGTATTTTATTTATCTCTAATGATGCAAGTTCCATTTTCAAAATGCACTGTGTGACCCTTTTGCATAAGCTTCTCAATGCTTATTAAATTATGATTCAGCCTTGGTACAAAATAAACATCAAGGATATGACTTCTTTCTCCTTGTTTTGTGCAAATTAGATTTTGTTTTCCATGATAGACACCTTACTATTATTTTGCATCTTAACTTTAGATTTGATGGTTTCATCTATTTGTGAGAATATTTATTTACTTATAGACATGTGGGTACTGCAACCAATATCAACATAACATACTTTCTTTTGTCTCTCTTCCTCAACATCAAATATCCACATGCACTTTTGTTTTTTTCTTTCTCATTCTCATTTTTATAGTTGTATTCTTGCTTATATTTCCTAGCCATTATTTTCTAAACTCATAACTGTATTGGGAAAATTTCTTGCATTAATAACATTGGATTTTGAATTTAGCATACCTTTGATTTGAGACTCCTTGTTGATTTGTGTTGTTGTCTCTTCCTCTTGTTTCATGGAAATTATAGTTGCATTGTCCTTTGTTGGAGTAGTTTGTTCATCCTTGTATTTCATAGCCTATACCATCTTTGTTGTCATAGTCATGCCCTCTTACTTCTTGAGAACTTGAGGTTTCTTGTTGGGATTCTTTATTTTTGTTCTTGTCTCTAAATGAGACCTATGTTTTGAATGTTTGCTACAATGAGGACTAAGTTTTCTAGTCCAACCTTTTCTCATGCGTTTATAGAGAACTCATTAACTCATCCACTGGTAGGTTTGCTAAATTCTTTGATTCTTCAATAGCAATGACCATTGACTCAAACCTTCTTGTTAGGATTCTCAGTATCTTCTCCATAATTTGATTTTTAATATTTTCACCATTTATCATTAACTAATTAATGATACCCATTGTGCGGTTAAAGAAGCTACTCATGGACTCATCTTCATTCATCTCCAAATTTTTTAACTATATTCTTAGCATCTACAACCTCACCAAATTTACTTTATTGGTTCCTTGATAGGATTAGCTAATATTTTCCATGCCTACTTGAACTTTGTTGTTGTTACAATTCTAGTAAAGATAGACTCATCATCTACTTGAATATGAAGAACAACGATTTTTGGTCCCTCTTTCAATTTTCCTTCAACACCTCCTTCTCAGCTTGAGAAAGAGCATTATATGTTGTTGCATTTGTAGGTTATGCTTACCCATTTCTCGCTAGGTCCCATAGCTCTTGTGACCCAAACAAAATCTTCATTTGAATGCTTCAGTGATCATATTTTTTATTGTTGAATCATGGAATTTGTATTTGTAGAGGACTATTATTGGAAGTCATTGTTTCTAGAGTTCCCACAGATGGTTCTAGCTCTGAGACCAATTCAAAAAAACTTAAACAATCAAAGCTCTAATTGATCAAAGAAAATAAATTTTACCTTTTACTTTAAATTATTAGATCTATTAGCATGACAAGGAAGATGCATCATTTCATTAACTTACATAAAATATTGAATATTACAAATGCAATCCTTTTCTTTTACAAATTACCCTCTTAAATGTCTTTTACAATAGAGTCTCCAAAGTGGAAAATATCTATTTTTAGCAAATATTACAACAATGATGCTAAGCAAAAGTCTTCCTATACCACTACAAGAGTTGGGTGGATTTTAATAGCTTTGGTTGCTTGATCACCCTAGGCTGAAGGCTCTTCCATGCACCTACACATAGCCCACAATAAATATTAGTAGCATCTATGGGTCTACCATGGTTAGACCCAGATCAACAAAAAATGCAAATAATAAAAGAAGCAAATTTGAAAATTTTAGATTAAAGCAATAGCAGAGCATAAAATGCTACAAAACACAAATAATATTACCTTGTTGACCTATCTACTACTGATTTGGTGTGTCTTTTTGGTCTCAAGATGTAACTATCCAAGGGGTTATAGTTGAGAATTATTGATCACCCAGGGGTAAGTGGTTGGGTCTACTAACTACTTTAGGGTAGGCGATTGACTCTCTATAGCTATAGTGGCCCTGAGATTTATTGTGGATATTTTGTGGGTTGTTAGGAGGCTCTAGTATTAGTCTAGTATAGGCTTAATTTTTGGCTTGAGAGAAACTTCAAGATGAATACAGATGGATGTCTTAAGAGGACTTCATTTTTATTATTATTTTGTGCACTCAATAGGAGGATGACCACATTAAGAGGCCTAAGACCATAAAATGGAGTAAAGGAATGGAGAGGGGGCGCTCAAACTTCTTCTTCAAATGAATAAATGATAGATTTTTGGCTAGGGCACTAAAACTTCTTCTTAAAATGAAGAAATGAGGGGGGTATTTATAAAAATTTGCAAGGGAGAGGGGGATATGACTAGGATGTGAGGTGGCATGAGGTGGCACCTATGTGGTAAGTGTGGAGAACAAGAAAAATCTAGATACTTCCATTTGAAGGAATGTGCATGTTCCAACATTAATGACCTTGGGTGGGGAGAGTCCCCACCCACCCAAGTGTCATAAATGGGCATGGCAAGTGGTGATCGACCTTGGATGATGTGGAGACATTGGATGATGTGGAGGAATTTTAAATTCATGAAAAGCGAAAGCGAGGATGTGAAGGACTTAAGAATTTATTATAAATATTTATTAGGGGCTTTGAGGAATTTTAAGTTCACACAAAATTTCTAAGGAGGATTTGAAAGAAATTCAGGATTTAATGTGGGCATTTACTAAGAGATTTGGTGGAGATTTTAAGGGATCATTAGGATTTTTTGGGATTTGATTTATGATTTAGGAATTTATTACAAAATTTGCTTAAAATTTGATGAGGGGTTAGGAAATTATTATGGCTTAATTAGATATTTGATTAGGTAATTAGATTTTTATTAGGATTTTAGGAATTTTGAGGATGATTTGAGGAATTAAAAATAATTAAATAATAAATAGAGGCATTTAGAAGGATTTACGAGAATTAGGGGAATTTGAGGAATTTAGAAGAATTAAAGAAGAATTAGAGAGATTTGGGAGGATTTAGGGGAATTAAAGAGGAAATAGAAGAATTTAGAGGGAATTAGGTGAATTAGAGAGGGGATTAGAATAAACTAGAGGAATTAGAGAAATTAGAGGGGGCAATTAGAAGAAATTAGATGAAATAAGGAAATTATAGAGAGTATTAGAAGAAATTAGAGATATTAGGGAAGTTAGATGAATTAGGAGATCTGGGGGAGTTTAAATAATTTGAGAGAGAATTTGGGATTTTGAAGGAATAAATGGGGATTTGGAGGAATTAAGAAGGATTATAGAAAAAATTAGTGGAATTAGGGAGGAATTAGAATATTTGAAGGAATTAAGAGAAATTAGAAAGGATTAGAAAATTTAGAGGAAATTGGGAGAATTAGAAAGGAATTAGAGGAACTTAGAGGAAATCAGAAAAAAATAAAGAGAACATTGGGATTTTTGGAAGGATTTAGGAATATTTAGGATTTTGATGGATTGATTGTAGAATAGGTTTATATGGTTATAAAATTGACATATTTTAGGTATCTGCATTTGCCTCTTTTTGTATTGTGTTGCGTGTGAATACAATGCGGTGAAAAAATAGATGACACTAGTTGACTGGATCGGTGATGGATGACAATGATTGACAAGTAATGAAAATAATTTTTTACTAGAGAAGGGTGACATAAAATTACCTCAAATCAAGGATCATGTAGGATGCCCCAATTATGGGTGGATAAATGCCCTTGAATATTTATCTTTGATAGATTGATGAGATCATTTGATGTGGTAAGCTAACCAACCATTGGTAGGTATCCTCATGACACTTCGATCAATTTATCAAAGCGTGATGGATGAGTAACCATACAATAATAGGAATAGAGTATACACAATTCATTTAATTAGAGTTTTTATTTAAGGAGATAAGTTCTACTTTTACCCTAGTAGAAGGGGTTTAATGATAGCTTCAAGCAAAGGTTTTTGGACACATGATTCCACAATTGAGTATTTTGGTAATAGAATGATTTTGGATAGAATTTTATAGATATTTTTTACTCCCTCAAGGGATTATTTGATGGAGGAAGTTATGGATGATAGTGATAAATCACTCGACAAAAACAATGTGATGGGAAATGGAAGAATGGAGATGAGATGGTCAAAGAGTGAAAGTGGGCATGAAACGAGAAAAAATTATATATACATATATTTTTGAAAGAAACCTTAATAGGAAAGTATGAAAATACATGAAATAAAACTAATCTATGAAAGTAGTAAGGTGAATGAAAAGAAACCTAGGTGAAGAAAGTAAAGTATAAGGCATGAAAATAAACATAGGAAAAGAAAGCAAAGAACAAGGCATGAAAAAAAACGTAATCTAGAAAGTATGAAAAGACATGAAACTAATCTATGGAATCAAGAAAGTGCATGAAAATAAACCTAATCTAAGAAAGCATGCAAGCACATAAAAGCAAATCTATTCTAGGGAAGCAATAAAATACAAGAAAGGACATTTAGACTATGAAAGTGATAAAATGTGGGAAAGGGAACCTAATATATGAAAGCATGTAAATACGAAAAATAAAATCTAAGAAAGAAAAGCATGCAAATACATTGAATGAAATCTAAACTAGGAAAGCAATAAATGACATTAAACAAAATCTAAAACAGGAAAGCAATAAAGGACATGAAACAAAATCTAAACTAGGAAAGCAATAAAGGACATGAAACAAAATCTAAACCGGGAAAGAAATAAAGGACATGAAATGAAATCTAAACTAGGAAAGCAATAAATGACATGAAACAAAATATAAATTAGGAACGCAATAAATGACAAAGTGATTGATGAAAAATGTGACATATCTTGGACACCTCCAAATGGATTGATGATTTATGATTAGATGGTAATGATACATACACACCTAGAACTACTATGATTGATGGGGAAGGTGACATACCTTGGATTCCCTAAATTGATTAATAATTGATAATTAGGTGGTAAGGATTCATACACACCTAAAACTATTGTGATTTATGGGGAAGGTGACATACCTTGGACACCCCCAAATTGATTAATGATTGATGATTAGGTGGTAAGGATTCATACACACCTAAAACTATTGGGATTTATGGGAAATGTGACATATCTTGGACACACCCAAATTTATTAATGATTGATGATTAGGTGTTAAGGATTCATACACACCTAAAAATACTACGATTAATGAGGAAGGTGACATATCTTGGACACCCTAGAATTGATTGATAAGTGATAATTTTTATTTGAGATGATATGAGGTATATAGATGGATATGTGAGGGACTATCTTGATTGATTCATAATAGACATATAAATATGAGTGGATGGGTGATATGATATGATGTGATGTATGGATGGTGTTATGCATGTATTTAGAATGCTTAGATTTTGGTGCTTGATGGAGGTATGTGGTTGGCTAGATCGGATATGTTAGATGACATGGATTTGATATGTTGAGTGATGGATTATGATGTGTCTATTTATTTACTTGGTTTAGAATTATATATGTTTTTTATCATCATTTATATATGTGTATATGCATTTCATAATTAAAATTAATATAATTAATCAATAATAAAGTAGTGGTCATGATGACACATAAAGTGGACATGAAATCTGGTAAGTACAATGGGGAGAAGATGTAAGACATGGATAGTGATATGTGAACCTAATAAATGATGGTGAATAATGTATGATACATAATAGAAATGGAGATGTTAATACATGTGTGTAACGAATGAAGTGGAACTAACATGTTGTGTTGCCCAAGACAACTCAAGGCTTTTAGATCCTATAAGTGTTTTAGGAAACTCAAACACCCTAGTAACACCAATCAAACTCATCTACTAGCCAATTAGGCACTTTAAGATGCTAAGACCATCCTAGGGAGTCAAGTCTCTCAAGGACCAAAGTGTGTGTAGTGAGGTTCATTTTTTATTTTGAGTGAGGTTGTATTGACCAAGTAGTTCAAGCTATTATAAGCTAGCTCATCCATAAGCAGTCAGAAAACATTTGCTTTATGGTGAGATTTACTCTTGGTTTTGTCTTTCCTAGACTCAAAATGTGATTAAAATGTGTGCTATGTGTTCGATCAAAGAGATAACTTGAGATAACTAGGATATCCCTAAGGTAATTAAAAATTAGATGACATCCAATGAAGGTTAATTGAAATACTAGGTATGGTAGAATAACCTAAATGGCCTCTATGTCTAAGCAACCTAAGACATTCATAAGATGGAACAATGGAGGGTGTGTGATGAACAAAAAAAAGAGAGATATACACAAGACAATGGATAAAATAACATGATGCCTTATTGAACATGAAATGATGTAAAAAGAGAGAAAAAGAAAATGTGAGACACAAAATGGATATAATATGTAAAACTAGTTTGTATCACTAATTAATTATACTAAACAAGAAATAATACATATTTACAAATCTAAAAAGGAGATCAATATAGCATGTTATGAGCCTTATGCAAGAATGTAATGGATGAAAGAGATGAATAAATGCAATGAGTGGATGCAATGTAATAATATTGATATCATGGAGGGATTTAACTCCCTTAGGCATAAAATTGGATTGAAGGAGGGGAAACTCCACTAATCAAGGGGTGTTTATGAACATGAAAATAGGAATGAACACAAGGGAAAAGGTGGAGGGAAGCAAGGTAGTACAAGGAAAAAGTTGTGATGAAGACATTGAAGGATGTTGAGGAATGGTTGGATGAATATGAAGAATGATAAATAAATAAAAGGAAAGTTTGAGATTCATGTGATGTCATAAAATGTGGAAACAGATTCAATTACCACTCCCCTAGACTCAAAATCGGTTTAAAAGGATGGATGACTCCCCCAAACTAGAGGGTGGTTCTGAAAGAGGATGGACTTCCCTAGACTAAAAGTGAGCTGAGTAAGGGGAGAGATATGAAAAAGAGAGGAAGGTTGTGTTGCAGAACTATTATTATTAAACATGAACCATTCACCAATATGCAGAAATATCAAATCATTCATCCATAATACATTATCCACAATAACAATCCACAAATGAGAGAGAGATAGATAATACCCTTAAGGTAGGGCAACACCAATAATAATCCATAAGGAAGGAATAACTCCACAATATCTCCCAAGATGAGAGGCCACTTCGTGGGCATGACGATTACATAAGATTCTTCTTCAATGATATGAATCCTTACAATGACAAATATTTCTTCTTTATATATCCATATTCTTATTCTACTTTGGAGAGCCTACTACTAATATTATATTATATTATATTATAATATAATATTATAATACAATCAACCTTGGGTTATGTGTGGCTCATGCCAACCCTTATACAATATAATAATATATCCCCAAATATCTATTCCTAGGTACCCTACCAAAGTTGGAAGAGGAAAGAAAGGAAAATAAGGGGAATAAAATAGCCATCGATATGTAGCTTCTTGAAGCATGAATGTACAATGATTACATGGAATATATCAAAGAAGAAGATGTGAAGGAGGTTGAATAGATGAAGAAGAAGGAGCTAGAGTAAAATTGATGAGTGATGGGATGATGATAGTGGCTGATGATGGATGTAAGGGAACTGAAGTGATACTTGAGGAGGAGATATAAAATTATCTTGAATCATGATCAATGTAGGATACCCCAATGATGGAAGAGACACATATTTTTTAACCTTACCATTGATATATTGTTAAGAACATTTAATTTGGCAAGCCGATCCACCCTTTGTATGTGTCCTCACAACACTTCAATCAAATTGTTGAAGAGTGATGTATGAGTAACCATACAATTATGTTTATATAACATACTAAATTAGGTTTGATTGGAGTTTGTGTCAAGAAGAGAATTTTTACATTTTGACTCAGAAGAGTAGGGTTGATGATAGTCTCAGGCAAGGTTCTTGGACAAATGTTGATTCCAAGAATGAGTGTTGGACATTGATCATGGTCATGATAACATTGATTAGGTAATTTCATCCCACTGATCGGGTGCGATTTGGGTGGATGAACTTGATTGGTGGTTATCTGCAATATGTATATGGGAAAAAGAAGCCAAATTATGAAAAGGAGGAGATCGAAGAAGAATGGAACCATTGGGAGGGGTGGGGTCATGTCAATGAGATGGTTAATTTCTTGTGATCCAGTAGATCTTGTACTAGATGCTAGAAATGTCGAGAGTCATGAATTTCATGACCCTTTTGATGATGGTAGACACAATAGTTATTTTTTGCATACCATTTAGGTTTGGGCTTGTTATTTTTATTTGGAAAAATGTTATGTAAAGAGATAACTTTTGCATCATATAATTTTTATAATATGATTGACAATGGATTTGATCGGGGTATCCAAGTATGAGGTGGAAAACAAGTATTTTGAGGTCAATTGTAAGGTTAAGACAAAGAAGGAAGAGTGGAGGAATATTGTATTGAGGAATATTTTAAGGGAAATGTGGATGTTCCTTGATGACTTGATTGTAGCTCATGAATTGTAAGTCAGTACAAGATTTGTTTTAGATTAGTTGGAGTTGAAGTTAGAGTGGACTTAATAGGTTTAAATGGTTTGACGATGTGGTCAGGATTAAGTTGATAGAGATAATAACATTGATAGGGTAAAAGTGGAGGAAGAGGATGGAATTAGTGGTAAAGTTATGGGTATTAGGCCATGTGAAGAGCATGAGATAAAGGATAGGGTGTCAAGAGAAAAGGAATAAGAGATGGTGTTGGAAGAAGTGGTAGGGATGATGTGGATTGGTGTAAGGAGGATAAATTGGTCCTCTTAGGAGGGGTTTTGGTTAGAGTGATTGAGTGTGTCAGAGACATTAGGTCTATATTAGAATGTGAAGGTTGAGAACAATCCTTGGTAGTTGGACATCAAATAGGATGGATGGTGGGGAGGGTACTAGGAAGGGTGAGAGACATATTGCTCAAATGTGTTGGAGGAGTTACCAAAGGATTAGGAACCAACTCAAAATGGTCCATATGAGGGTATGCTTGAGCTTGATTTTAGCTTCTGGTCTAAACCATAAGTTGTTGAGGATAAAATAGAGGTTGTAGGAGTGCAAAACAAAGAAGGGTAAAAGGGATCATATAGGGTTGCATGGTTAGTTACAAAAGCCAGGTATAACAATTATAGGGGTAGGCATAGGTGGTATAAGGACTGTAGGGTTGTGCTTTGGGGTGTTTGATGGTTTAGTTACTATTTTTTATGGGTTTTATGAAAGCAATTGCTATCTATACAAGAAATTAAATAAAAATCAATGATGATGTGTGTGTTCAAGTGAATGCATTTTTATTAGTTAGTATTATTTTGCAAGTTTTTGGTACTTTTTATTTGGTCTTTGTTGGGATTTTGTGGTTTTGTTTTTATCTTCTTATTTTTTATTTTGTCTTGGTGTTTTTTGATGTACCTTCGCCCTAGAAACTATAAAAGGGATGGTTGGGGTAATATCTACAAGGGTCTATTTATGCCCACTCCTCTACAAGAAGTAATACATTAAAAACATAAAAAGACTTCATAGGATGGGGTTGGCTTTAGGTATCCTAAAGGAAAAAGAAACCTCCAAATAGAGGCAGTATTGCCTAGAACCTACAATAGCTCGATCGACTATTGCTTCACCCTTGATCGATCTTGATAAAAATAACAAATATGCACCCACTAATTATAAAGCCTCATGAGAAAGGGTATCTAATCCTTAAAAACTAATCCAAGCTAGTCCCAAGGGTAACCAATTTCCTAATGATGAAATCCAAGAAACTATGTGATCTAAACTATGGTGTCTAGGGGATCAACCGATGGTTGGGGATGAATTCCAATGTCATTAGTTGGTTTTACTCACAATTTTTTGTAGAAAATATGCAAGTGTATGTGATTTTCATATGTCAAGGATGCCTACTTTCAATGCACAACTAAAGCTAATACAAAAGATGAAATATGTAAAATAAACAAGTAATATTTCTAAATTGACCTATCACTACCTAATGCAATCAATAAGAAATAAATGAGAGGCCTTACCTAAGAATGAGATGCAACTAGTCTAGGAAAAAGTTATAAAAAAATATACTAACCAAGAAAATGAGAGGGGATCTATCCTAGAAGCAAAGAGAAAATGATAAAACCTATTCTAAAATGGAAGGAAGAAGCGTATGCTTAGAGAAGGAAGCAACTAATTCTATGAGAGAGAATGAGAATTTATGTTAGAGAATAAGGAAGGTGACAACCCTAAATTTGGAGGAATGGAGGAAAAAGATAGAGATACTAGCAAATGAACATAGACCTAAGCTAGTGATAGAATGGATAAAATGGAAGGAAAGGTATTTAAAATGACCCTAGGCATGATAGTTTGGGGTTAGTTGGTTCATATGGATAACTTATAGGGGGATGGTAGTTTCTAACTGCCGGTGGCGGTTGGGATTGCTAACTGCAAGGGGGTTGGAAATTGGACCCAAAGGCAGGTTATAAGGAATAGAATAGTTGGGACAACTTGATAGAATGATGAAAGGACTATGGTTGGTGGACTACAACTATTTTGGTGATTGATTCTAACCTAATTTAAGCTAAATCAAGAGGGCAAAGAGCTATGCTAATTAAACAAAGGATGATGATCCTATCGTATAAAAACAAAAAAGATACTTGGAAAAACAACTATTCTAAGGAAAATAAACTGTGCTAGAAACATAAAAGGCAACTAATATATGAGAATTAAAATCAACTAATCTATATGAAGAATAAATAATCTATGAAAATGAAGAGTAACTAATCTAGGAAAAATAAAAGCAACTAATATTTGACAATGAACAACAACTAATCTATGAAGATAAAAGCCACTATGCTCAGAAATATGGAGAAACAACTATGCTACAGAACTTGAAAGATAATTATGTTAATAAAATAAAATCAACTATGCTATGGAATTTGAAAGACAACTATGCTAATGAAATGGAAACAACTATGCTAAAAATATTAAAACAACTATGATAAGAAATATGAAAAGCAACTATACTAGAAGGATAAAAGCAACTAGGCTAAGGAAGATGAAAAGAAAATACTCTAAGAAAAGAACGACCAACTATGCTAAGAAATGAAAAACAACTACTCTATGAAAATGAAAAACAACTACTATAAAGATAAGCACTATGCTAAGAAATGAAAAGCAACTAATCTATGAAAATAAAAAGCAACTACTCTATGGAAATGAAAAACAACTATGCTAGAAATATGAAAGCAACTAAGCTAAGAAAATGAAAGTAACTATTCTATGAAAAGTAGCTACTTTAAGGAAATTAAAATCAACTTTGCTAAGAAATTAAGAAATTTATGCTAAATAAATGAAGGCAAATATTCTAAAGAAATGACAACAAATATGCTAAATAACTCAATAACACCTATTCTAAGGAAATGAAATGAACTATGCTAGAGAACTTGAAAGCACCTATTCTAAGGAAATGAAAGGAACCATTAGGGTTATGCATAAGGGGTCAACCCCAAAATCTATTTATAAATTAAAGGTGAATTGTCTTGGAATCCCGCCAAAATATGGAGAAGTATACATGGCGAATTCCAATTATTTTTCTCCAAAAATTTTCAAACCGTGGCGAATTGCAATTATTTTTCTCCAAAAAATTTCAAATCGTGGCAATTTTTTCTATGTTTGGGGCCATGAATATCGGTTTTGCAAAATATAAAAATACAAAAAAATTAAAGGATTTAGGCCGACAAGAAAGGCTTTTAGACTTTACGATTAATGACAACCGGTCTGAGACGTAAAATTCGATCGGTTGCAGGCATGCTAATCGGTTGCATACATGTCGATCAGTTGCAGCCATGGCAATCGGTTGTAGACATGTTAATCGGTTGCAAACATATTGATTAGTTGCAGCCATGGTGATCGGTTGTAGACATGTCGATCGGTTATAGCCATGCCAATCGGTTGCAACCATGTTGATCGGTTGCAGCCATGTCAATCGATTGCAAATATGTCGATCGGTTGCAACCAAACCGATCGACTGTAAACATACCGATCAGTTGCATATATGCCGATCGATTATAGAAATCTCGATCGATTACATACATACCGATTAGTTTTAGCCATACCGATTAGTTGTAGAATATCGATCGATTGTAGGCATGTCTATCGATTACAGCCATAACGATCGATTGTAGGCATGTAGATCGGTCCAGGGCATGTCGATCAGTTGCAAAATATGATGATCATCTACACACATGTCGATTGACTGCATTCATGATGATTGGTTATAGATATACTTGATTGCAGGTATGATGATCAACTGCATTCATGATGTTCGGTTGTAGGCATGTCGATCGACTACATGTATGATGATCGGCTGCACGAATGACAATTTTTTGCATGAATGATGACCGTTTATATGCATATCGACACCTTTGCAACCGATCGACACATCTGCAACCAATCGACACCTCTACAACTGATAGACACACCTCTGCAACTGATCGACATATCTGTAATCGATCGACACGCCTCTATAATAGATCAACTTATGTTGACTGACACTCCTCTTCAACCTTGGCAAGTTTTTATTGTTTCAGAGCAATGTATGTTTATCGGTACCCACTATAGTATATATATGGGTAGTATATGAGGCGATTTGGGCGGGAAAAATAAAATTATTTATAATTTGAAGGCAAATTGGGCAGGAAAATCAATTTCATTTATAATTTGAGGTCGACGAATTAAAATAAAAATATTTTAATTATTTTCAATGGCAGGCAAATTTACCCCAAAAAAACTTTTGCCCCGTAATTTTCGGGTGAATGGGCCCCAGTGAAATGATCAAAAATTAGCCTTTTCAAGATTTTAAAAATCCTAAATAGAGTCAATTTATGATATTTTGTGCTTATGCATAACCCTGGGAACCATGCTAGGGAAAGTAAAGTAACTGAACCAGTGAAAGTAAAGCACATATGCTAGAAATGAGTAAAGAAAGTAAACTAAGTGAAAGGAAACTATTCTATGAGAATTAAATGCAACTAATCTATGAAAATGAAGAGTAACTAATATATGAAAATGAAGAGCAACTAATCTAGGGAAAATAAAAGAAACTAATCTATGAATATGAACAACAAGTAAACTAAGACAATGAAAAACTACTATCCTAATGGATTCAGAAAGAACAACTAAGCTAAGGGATTTAAAAACAACTATGATAAGGGATTAAAAAAAACTAAGTGAAGGGAGTGGACAACCAATCAAGGGATTGAACAACTATACTAAGCGAATGGATTAAACAATTATGCTAAGAGATGGAAAAAAACTAAGCTAAGAGATGGAAATATAGCTAAGCTATGAAATTGAAAACTGCTATGATAAAGAGAGAAAAGGAATTATGATGATTTAAGGCTAAATAAAAATGAGAAAAACCTCTAACATTTGGTCCTATGCTATTGGTGGAGTTGGTAGAAGTTGCTAATCTATCTCCATGGTCTAGACTATCTGAAGAATTCCAGCTACCAGGGGGTGGTAGTTGGACCTAGATATAGATGATAAGAGGCCAACAAGGGGGACTTGGTATGATGGATGTAAGGATAATTTTGATGTGGTTTTAGACCTATTAAAAGTAGTGAAATTAGAAAGCAAAGTAAGATAAAAAAAAAAACTTGAAAACTCCCAAAACAAAACACACAAGATATGTTAAGATAGAAAGCAACAAGAAAAAACTATTTCTACAACCTATAAAAGCTAAGAAATACCAAGTGTATCATGGGTTAGCAAGGTCCCACCATGATCACCATTTATATGACAAGGAAGATGCATCATTTCATTAAATTACATAAAATATTACAAACGCAATCCTTTTCTTTTACAAATGATCCTCTTGGGGGACTTTTACAATAGGGTCTCCAAAGTGGAGAGTGTACCTTTTTACAAATTTTACAACAATGATACTAAAAAAGGTCTTCATATGCCACTTCAAAATTTGGGTGGGTTTTTGGAGCTTTGATTGCTTGACCACCCTAGAATGAAGGCTCCTCCAATTCACTTACACACAATCCACAACAAATATTAGTAGCATCTATGGGTCTACCATGATTAGACCCAAATAAATGAAAGATGCAAATAATAAAAGAAAGTTGAAAAGCTTAGATTAAAATAATAATAAAGCATAAAATGCTAAAAAACATAAATAATATTACCATTACCTTGTTGACATATTGCTAATTTTGTATCTATTTATGCTCTTAGAATGCTATTGTCTAGGTGGTTATGGTTGGGACTATTGATCACTTAGGGGTAGGTGGTCGGGTTTTCTAATCACTCTAGGATAGGCAGTTGGCTCTCTACAGCTCTGGTGATGCTGAGATTTATTTTGGATCTTCTATGGGCTACTAAGAGGCTTTAGTGCTAGTCTGGTGCATGCTTCATTTCTAGTTTGAGATCAGCTTCAAGATGAGCGTGGATGTATGTCTCAAGAGGACTTCATTTTCATGGTTTCTTTATGCACTCAAGAGGAGAGTGACCACATTAAGAGGTCTAATAACACACAAAGGAGCAAAGAAGCTAGAGTAATTTTAGCAGAGTTTTGGTTGGGGCACTCAAACTTCTTCAAATAAAGAAATGAGGGGGGAGGTGGCTAGGATGTGAGGTGGCATGAGGTGGAAGCTATGTGGTAGGTGTCGAGACCAAGAAAAATCTAGAGATTTCTATTTTGAGGAATGTGCACCTTCCAACATTAATGACCTTGGGTGGGGAGAGTCCTCACCCACCCAAGTGTCATAAATGGGCATGGGAAGTGGTGATGGAGCATGGGGATGTGGAGACCTTGGGTGATGTGGAGGAATTTTAAATTCATGAAAAGTGCAAGGGAGGATGTGGAAGGACTTAGGAATTTATTATGAATATTTATTAGGGGATTTGACTTGGGTATTTGGGGAATTTTAAATTCACACAAAATTGTTGAGGATTTGGAAGAACTTGAGGATTTAATGTAGGTATTTCCTAGGATATTTAGTGATAATTTTGAGGGTTGATTAGGATTTTTGAGGATTTGATTTAGGATTTGAGAATTTGTGGTGGATTTTTCTTAGGAATTTATTAGGGATTAGGAAATTATTAGAGATTAATTAGATATTTTATTATGGAATTAGATATTGATTTATAAGGATTTATATATTGAAACTCAAAATCCTTTATTATTGATTTATATTGAACATAAAACATGTATTTATAGGTATTATGAGCCTATTACAATCCACCTGTTTGGTCAAAACCATCAACCAATACCATGGTCGACCAACCAACCTATTAAATGCCAATTCTAGAAGCTACCTAATGTTGTTGCTCATGGCATTTCTAGAAGGAATTATTTAAAATATTCTAAAATATATTTTATATTATATGATTCCTCATCATTCCTCCCCACCATAGAAGCATTGGAATCCAATTATTTTTACAAAATAGTAGGAAGATATAAATATAATTCTAAGAATATGAGATCCAGTGAGCTAATGTAGAAGCTGATGGTGAAGAAACTGATGTGATGTTTCCTATTGTGTCTTGTTGGTGAAGACATGAGTTGAGTTGAAAAGTGGAAGTGCTGAAATCTATTAAGAGATGAGTCATTGGAGGGCTTAAAAAATCCAATGTGAAGAAGTACCATATGCCATGAGAGGGCAAAGACCCATGTGATGGTTGGGAGTACAATGAAAGTGTCATGGAACTATGAAGGAAGAGAGAATGACAACTTCGTTATTGAGGAGTACCCATGTGATGTCTATGGATCACATAAGAAGTAGCGTGGTCATGAACATCTCTGAGACTACTCCATTAGTGAGGAGTACTTATATGTAAAGGTCATGGTTTGGATGATAATTCACTTCGAAGATAGTCTCTAAAATAAATTTGGATTGAGGAGTGTTAGGTACAACCGAAAGTGTACTTCTTAATACAACAAAGAGGTTCAAAGGTGCAGTTGGAAATATAAACTTTAGGGCTTGATAGATTAGAATAAACCATTGCAAAATTTAAATATGATGCTTCTATTGGATCCATCATGAAAAGAGCTTTCCAACAACTATACATAAGGCTACATTTGGGATGTATTTGATGCCTTAATGTGTAGACAAAAGAAGTAGTCATCGATAGAAAAAGGTATGATGGTGTCCATATAAACAAAATCAGGTTTAATATTCCCTATCATATTTCATCCATGGAGAATATTTTAATGTTTATTTTTTTACTAAATCTAATCCAGCGACCATCTAATTATATGGTGTGAAATGGTGCCTAATAAAAATAAAAATAAACATATATAGGGCATATAAGTTACAAGGCATTAATGCCCATGCTGCCTTAATAATTAATATACACTTTAACTGTGGAGAAAAATAAATTTATGGGCTATATACAGCTCACCCACAATGAATGTGGGATTATCAATTTACTAGATGACTTCACAAACTGGTTTAATACAAGGGTCCATTGTTCTATGCTGCTGATGAATGGCATAAGGCAAATGTAAAGCTTGAGATAGCTACCATGTGGAGGAAAGTCGAGTACATGGTGACCTATTTTAAGAAGCAGAGGTACATGCCATGTGTTGAGGATGGAAGAAAACATAGAAATAGTGGGGATATGAATATTGCATGCTATAAAAATTTACCATTTTGTTGAGGCCCTCATTGCTAGCAATTAGGTGTTGCAGGCAATCTATTGCAAATTCATTTGACACATAGAGGGAAGCAAAGCTATACTATGAGTGCCAGAATCCATATATAGAGCACAAATAGAGCACGGATGAAAGAAAAATATTGTATGTTTGGAGGAGTGGGTAGATAGATAAGGAAAATTACCAGACAAACAAGGGACACTACCAAATTACTACTGACATAATAATTTAAAGAAATTTTAAAATACCTCCAAGTAGATTTGATGTTGAGTGTCTAGTAGAATAGGGACTATGCAGAATGTTAGGTCAGGGAACCGTGTGGAGAGTTGAAAATATATAAAAAAAGAGAAGCTTACCACGTAGAATAAGGGACCAGTCGGATGGTAAATATAGCTAGCATTTTTTACCATAGAAAGGGTGTTCAGATATCTTATAGTTTTGTTGAGACTTAGCTTCAGCTTCAGTTACGAATTCGACAATGCATAACCCACTTGTGGATTTGAAGGAATAATAAATTAAGGATGAAGTTTTAGTTGATGATGATGTAGTCGGTGGTGATCAGGGGCTACAATTAGGGGACCAAGAGGAGTAACACTAAGCTTGTAGAGGGATATCACCATTGTTGTACATGTTTCAGCATGAAAATAGAAGTTGAGTGATATGGGCTCGAGGCACATCGTAGAAGAGGGTTGAGATATAGGTGGAGCAGTAGATCTTGCCATAGGACTATACAAATAGTAGGAAAAGAAACCAAGATCCACTAGATTGCAATGACAACATGACAATTAAGCTACAATGATGCACTATGATGTTGGGGGTTAACCGTACTTTCAAACACAAAATCGATTTGGGAGATAGGACCAAATGTCATCCCAAGCAAGAAGTATGGATAAACTATAGGGGCCATAGAGGGGTCATAGTGGGACTATTGTGGGCCATAGTGGGGATTTTTAGGGTGCATAGTGGGTCATCATGGGGTGTAGTGGGGCTACTAGGGGACGTTGTGGACTATAGTGGGGTCACTAGGGGACGTTGTGGTCCATTGGGGTGTTGTTGGGGGATGTTGTGGGCCATAGTGAAGGGAAAAAAAACTCCTATGATAAAATGTGTAGCAAGATCACAAGAAGGACCACGAATGGAACAAGGTCCAGACTGATGGCATGGGATAGGGCAATATTCTCACTATGGCTCCAAAAATAAAGATAGAATAATTTGTGGAGGCCATTGTTTAGACCAAGTCTTCCAACCCAAAAATTTGAGAAAGTTTGTTCTCATGACACACCACAGATATGCCCTAGTAGTAGTGAAATTAGAGTATAATTAAAAGGAAACCTATGACAATGCTGAGTGCAATAGGAACTATTGTAGATGGGGGTTATGAACGATAATGGATGGGATGAAACCAAAATATCCCTAAACATAGAAACTAAACCACTAATTCTAAAACATGAAAAACATATTTGAATTTGTGAAAGGGGAAAGGGTAAATGGGAGAGAAGGGATTTCTCATGGGGAATTTCTCATGGAAATACCCCTCACATGGTAGGAGTGAATGCTCTAATACCAAACTGATAAGGATTTAGAGATTGAAAATAAAAACCATTTATCATTGATTTGTATTAACCATAAAACATGTATTTGTAGGCATTATGAACCTATTACAATCCACCTAATTGATCAAAACCATCAACCAATACCATGATTGACCAACCAACCTATTAAATGCCAATTCTAGAAGCTACCTAATGTTGTCGCTCATGGCATTTCTAGAAGAAATTAATTAAAATATTATCAAATATTTTTATATTATATGATTCCTCATCATTGATTAGGATTTTGGGAATTTTGAGGATGATTTGGGGAATTAAAGAAGAATTAGAGGTATTTAAAAGGATTTCGAAGGAATTTGAGGAATTTAGAAGAATTAGAGATATTTGGGAGGATTTAGGAGAATTAAAGAGGAAATAGAAGAAATTAGAGGAAATTTGGTGAATTACAAAGGGGAATAGAAGAAATTAGAGGAATTAAATAAATTAGAGGGGGGATTGGAAGAAATTAGAATAATTAGGGAAATAAGATAGAATTAGAGAAATTAAAGAAGGAATTAGGATATTTGGAGTAATTTAGGTGAATTTGAGGGAGAATTCAAGATTTTGAAGGAATAAAGGGAGATTTGGAGGAAATTAAGAAGGATTAGAGAGAAATAGAAAAATTAGGGGGAAAATTAGAAGAATTGGAGGAATTAAGAGAAATTAGAGAGAGGATTAAGAATTTTGGAGGAAATTGGGAGAATTAGAAAGGAATTAGAGTAACTGGAGGAAATTAAAAGAATTAAAGAGAACATTAGGATTTTTGAAAGGATTTAGGAAGGTTTAGAATTTTTATGGATTGATTATAGAATAGGTTTAGATTGTTACAAAATTGACATATCATTCTACAATTATAATATTAAAATTTTAACATAAGACAAGAGATAATTCAAAAGAGCATGTGATAAGATAAACATATTCACTATTATATTAATTGATAACTATGTAAAAACTTTATGATATAAAATTTTGTTGAATGCAACCCCTCCTTTTCCAATAAAATATATTTGTCAAAAGTGCCTCTTTAAAAAAAAATAGAACTTTTGATAGTCAAAAGTATTTACTTTAAAAACACATTTTCTCAAGAGTCAAAATTACTTTTTTGAAGTGTTTTCAAGAAACTAATTTTCTTAAAAATTGATGCTTTTACCAAAATGCTTCTTCTTAACAAGTGGAAATATACATTAGAGGTTTATGTTCTTCACATGAAAGGATTTCTTATCCTTTGTAATATTGCAGCTTTCATTTCTAGGAATGAGCTTCTCCACGCTTTATTCTACTTCTTCTTTGCTTCAACATCTCTCTAATTCCATCTCTAAAAATAAAATCATGTCTAGCACTCACATATATATGGAAAAGGTGAGAAGGGATTAGCTAACCTTCTAACATGTATTAAATAATTGACAAGTGTCTATCTAACCTTTGAATAATTGTGGCTATCAAGAGTAAATACAAGTGCTATGAATTATGTTGATGGATTATATCATCTATGGACAAAAAGATATGCTAGAAGTGGGTGAAATCTAGATTAATTTCCAATACCTCCCTTAATCCAGATTTCACAAAAAATATGACACCCAAAATTTCTTTCAAATTTTTAAAATCTTCCTCCTTCAAAGGTTTTATGAAGATGTCTATAACCTGATTTTTGGACTTGCAAAACAACAACTCAATGTCATTATTTTTCACCAGCTCATTGACAAAATGAAACCAGATATCAATATGCTTGCTTTTGCCATGAAAAATTGGATCCTTGGATAGTGCTATGTCTGAGTTATTACCATAAAATATTTTTGTTTCCCCTTCCTATTCATGATTTAATTCATCTAGAATTCTTCTAATCCATATTGCTTGACATGTTGTAAATGTGGTGGCAACATCCTCTACTTTAGCAATAGATAATGCAACAATAAGTTGCTTCTTAGGTGACAATGGTATTGCACAATATCCAAGGTAGATATCATACTTGAAAGTGCTCTTTCTATCATTAATATTTCTAGCACAATCACTATTTGTGTACCCAAAAAACTCAAGCTAGTTTGATCTTGCATAATATATTCCATGGTCTTTGGTTTGTTTTAAATACCTCAAATTATTTTTCTTGCTTGTAAGTATGTATTCTTATGTGTCTCTATGAATATGTTGATTAAGCTCACTACATACATTATGTTTATTCTGTAGTTGTCAAATACATGAGGCTTCCAACCAATATTTATAGAATGTTGGATCTACATTATTGTTGCAATAATTAATACTTAAATTTTAGACCTATGACAACTATTGTGTTGGTTGATTTATTGTTTTCCATTTTAAACCTCTTCAAAACATCTTTGGCATACTTGTATTATGAAATGAACATACCATCTATCGATTGGGTAACTTCAATTTCAAGAAAATATATCATTAAGTCCAAATATATTATCTCAAACTCACTTTTTAGTGTACCTCTAAATTCATCAAAAATATATTGTTGTTGTCAACTTAAAACAAATTATCCATATACAAGCATACTACTATTATTTATCCTATTGCATTAGTCTTAATGTAAAGAGTGTGTTCGTATGGGCACTTGATGAATCTATTCTTTTGAAAGTATGAGTCAATGTGACTATACCAAGCCCTAGGTGCTTGTTTCAATCCATATAGGGCTTTATTCAGTTTATACACCTTCCATTCTTATCTTTCCAACTCATAACTAGATGACTGGTCTATATAGACTTCTTCCAACACCCCATTTAGAAATATAGACTTGACATCCTTTTTGTAGACTTTACACCCTTTTTGGTCTTCCAATGCTAGAATAATTCTATGTCAAGCCTTTCTTTAGGTTCCTAGACTTCATGATAATCAATTCTCAATTTCTATGAATATCATTTTGCAACCAATCTTGACATATGTCTGTCAACATCACCTTAGGCATTGAACTTTATTTTGTATACCCATTTCACTCCTATGGTTTTATTTCCTGCTAGAAGATCCATCAATTCCCAAGTATAATTTTTCTATATGGATTCCATGGATTTCACTCATTTACTATTTTTTATTATCTCTTCAAATTAAATAGGATCACATTAAAAAAATAACATAAAACTAGAATGTTCTTCACCTTCTATTTCATTTATTATTACCTCATATATCTCTTACAAACTCCTTGTATTTTATGGATTTCTCACTATGGATGATATGTACCTCATCCTTGCACTTGGTGGTGAGTTTTATGATAAAAAAGGGTTGTTGCTTGCACTGGTACTACTAATTGAAGCTAAGGGCTAGTTCGTGCTTTCTCCATTTAAATATTTTGACTCAATGTTTGTTGTCCCTTGTTGAATTTATTTGTATTTCCAACTCCAAGATTCATATTCCATGAATTTCACATCTCTCTTTATGATCACATTACTTCTAATATTTTTGTATATTTTATAAGACTTTGATTATTCGCTATACCCAAGGAAGATGTATTTTTGGCCCTGCCATCCAATTTTCTCTTCTCTTCTGAAATATATGTATATGCTAAAAATCCAAAGGCTCTTAAGTGAGCAACACTTGGTTTGTTGTTACTCCATGCTTCTTGGAGAATCACATCCCTCACAATATTTGTGGAACACCTATTTAGTAGGTAAATTTCACATATTATTTTTATTTTAACATGTTCCTTGTCATTTCCATTATATTTTGGTTCTTCTTCTCTATAACGCCACTCTATTGTGGTGTGTATCGATTTGTGAACTATCTTCTTATCCTATTTTCTTTGCAAAATTTATGAAATTCATTTGATAGATATTCACCTTTTGCATATGTCCTCAATATCTTCACATAATAACCACTTTGCTTCTCAACTAATGTCTTAAGCTTCTTAAATTTACCAAATGCTTCTGAATTTATTTGAGGAAAAATACCCGTCTTCTAGCTAAAATCATCTATAAAAGTCAAAAAATATTTGTTGTTGGTAAATTATCTAGTTTATATAGGCTCATGAATATCTGAATGCACTAGCTCCAAAACTTGTGAAGTTATGCATGACTTTTCTGCAGGAAATACATCCCTATGTTGCTTGCTTACAATGTAACCTTCACATGATTGATTAGTTTACTATATCAGAGGCAATCCTCTTACCATTTTATTTTTATGTAATAAATTCAGGCCACTAAAACTCAAATGACCAAACCTGAGATGACATAGCCATGTAGCATTCTTTACAATAGCATTGAATGAAAATAACATATAAACTATTAGAAGGAATAAATAAGGATACAAGTGTTGAGGAAATACAACGTGCAAGTTTAAATTTAGAAGGAATCAAGTGCAAAGGAAGATGAGAAAAAATTTAAAATAAAGGAGGAAAAAGAGGATAAGCTTATTCTAGGTAAATCATATTTTTTTTGTTCAAGTAGTTTAAAATCCTCTCCTTGTAATAGAAATAAAATTAGTGTGGAGGTTATCCCTTACAATTTAGGTTTTCAAAAGCAATATAATAAAGAAATTAGGATGGAGGTTTTCCATAACAAATTAGGGTTTCTAGGACAACATAATAAGGTATTTACACTAGAGGAATGTCCTTGCATATTAGAATTTGTAGGGTAGCATAAAGAAAAAAGTGTTTTTGAAGTTATTCCTTAGACTTCATATCCTTCATAGAAAGACAAAACTATAGATGATAAGTCTCACTCTGAACAACTCCAATATAGGTATGTTGTCTATACTATTGTTAGATAAAGCCCTAGGGTAGGTTAGTCGACCCTTGAGTATTAGTTTTAGGATTTTATTATTATTTTCAAATATAAGCAGATGAGTTGTGTTATAATTAGTTTAATATCATTCATACTTGTAATTTTTTATTGTTGTTGGTATGCATAAGAGACTTACCCCTCTCTAAGTGGCTAAAAGGATTTTCCCTCTACAAGTAGCTAGGATTGTTTTAGCACTTGGAATCTATATCTATTACTTGATATGGGATTTATTATTAAAAAATCTAAATTTTATTCATGCATATATTTTTTTGTTATTACTTTTTAGAGATTTATTATCATTAACACTATTATTGTAAGTTGTTTTATTACAAGTGGTATTAGAGTGACAATATTGTATCCTTGAGATGATGTAAAAAAATGACAGAGAGGTGTAGATGTTATACAAAATATTTTGACCATATCTATATTTTATCAATTAGGTAAATTTTATCATTTTTTCTACTACCAATTTTTATATAATTTTCTTCTATCGTATTGTGATTTAGGCAATTAATTTGTGTTTCCTGAACTTGAAAAAAAATATCATGGGCACCCAAAACCTTATGATAAACCTATTTTATTTTGATTGTCTCATAAAGCTAATAAAAATAAGATATATCTCTAGTAACACTTTTCATGGTGAGCGGTCCACAAAATCTTCAGGTTTCATCATTCGTCCATAGTGTATATGCAAACCCTTAGATTCCTCTAGTTAGGAATAATTCAATGCATATTTGCAACATATAGATCTATATAATGATGATCATATAAGTTAAAAAAAAATGTATACCAAGAAACTCAAGCAAGCACCATAATATACCAAGTTGTGTCAATAAATTTGACCCTCATGTTCTTTCTATTTTAGGCACCAAAAATACCTCTCCCACTCCTCTTGAGAATCCTTGTCCCCTTTCCTCTAACCTTCCATTTGACATTCATGAGTATTTTGTGGGTGTGCATAAAAGAATGAATAAACAACTCCAAAATATTAATAATTACCATCAACAATACCATGAGCAACTTGACAACATTAGGACCAACTAAAATAAGTCATTTATAAAGCATAATAGTAACTTCTCCATACTAAATTCTTATTGGAGAGCAATTTCCAATATGTTTCTAGTGCACAATAGCAAGATAACTAGAAGGGAATTGAGATTTCATCAAAGGACCCTCCAATTACCAAAAATTTACAATATCAAGATTCATAGTACTTCTATTATCTTATGGAAAAGATCTAAGGTCCTTCCAATATTAATATCTAGGGTAATACCGTTACGTAATCTAGAGGTCTAGACTAGAATTCTTCGAACAATTGTATTTTTGGTAAGTTCATAATTGCTTTTCATTGTTGAGATGCACACTCACTTCACCATGGGATCTTCTCTAGGTATGGGCGATCTTAATTAATATTTTTCTACTAACCTTTATTCCACCATAGGATGTGCTATGTTATTTCCTAAATGACCTCATGATATTTTAGTTTTATAGTGAATTCTCACTACACTTAGAAGAATAATGCCTTAGCAAGGTAGCTTTGGTAGAGAAAGAAATAGACATGAGGTCAAAATAGATTATTTTAGCTAGAAGACATGAGAATTTTTCCTCAAAAAAAATTTAGAAGCATTTGACAAATTTATGGAGTCTAAGGCATTAGTTGAGAAGCAAAGTGGTTATTATATGAAGACATTAAGGACATATGGAGGAGTTTCATACATCTCAAATGAATTTCATGACTTTTGTAAAGCAAATGAGATAAGAAGACAAATCACAACTAGATTCACACCATAACAAAATGGTGTTGCAAAGAGGAAAAATATGACTATAATGGAGATGGTAAGGAGTATGTTAAAATCAGAAGTATTACTAAATGAATTTTGGATAGAATTTCTAGCATGTGCAATTTATTTGCTAAATAGATGTCCCACAAAAAGTATTAGAGATGTGATTCCTCAAGAAGCATGGAGCAACAACAAACCAAATGTTGCTCACTCAAGAGTCTTTGGATGCATAACATACACATACATTCTAGAAGAGAAGAGAAGAAAATTGGATGACAAGGCAAAAAAATGCATCTTTGTTGGGTATAATGAACAATCAAAGGCTTATAAAATATATAACCATATTATAAAGAATGTGATAATAAACATAGATGTGAAATTCATGGAAGATGAAGCTTAAAGTTGGAAATCCAAAGCAAGTCAGCAAGGAACAACAAACATTGAGTTAGAATATTTGGATGGAGAAAACATAAATCAACCCTCAACTTCAAGCAGTAGTACTAGTGCGGGTAATAACCCTTTTTCATCATCAAAATCACCACCAAGTGCAAGGATTACGTCCATATCATCCATCATGATAACTCCATAAAAGATAAAGAGCTTATAGAAGATATATGAGGTAATAAGAAATTAAATAGAAGATGAAGAAAATTCTAATTTTATCTTAATGTGATCCTATTTCATTTGAAGAAGCAGTCAAAAATTGTAAATAGGTGAAAGTCATTGATGAATAAATAGAAGCCATAGAGAAAAATCAGTCTTGATAACTAATGGATCTTCCAACAGGAAATAAAATAATATGAGTGAAATGGTAATACAAAACAAAGTTTAATGCCCAAGGTGATGTTGAAAGACATAAGGCAAGACTAGTTACAAAAGGATACTCATAAAAATTGGTAATTTATTATCATGAAGTCTATGCACTTGTAACAAGACTTGACATATTAGAATGATTCTATCTTTAGCAATCCAAAAAGGATGGAAAGTCTACTAAATGGATGTCAAGTCTACATTTATAAATGGGTTGTTGGAAGGAGAAATCGATATAGATCAGCCACCTGGTTATGAGCTGGAAGGACAAAAAGGGAATGTGTATAAACTAAAAAAAATCCAGTATGAATTAAAACAAGCATCCAGGGCTTGGTATAGTCACACTGACTCATGATTTTAAGAGAATTGTTTCATCAAGTTCCCCTATGAGCACACTCTTTATATTAAGACTAATGTAGTAGGAGAAATGATAATAGTCTACTTGTATGTGGATGATTTGATTTATACTGATAACAAAAATATGCTATTTGATGAGTTTAGAGGTGAAATAAAAAACGAGTTTGAGATGATAGATTTAGACTTAATAAAATATTTCTTTGGAATTGAAGTTACCCAATCAACAAATGGTATCTTCATTTTACAAGGTAAGTATACCAAAGATATTTTGAAGAGGCCTAAAATGAAAATAGTAAACCAATAAGCACATCAGTTGCAACAGGTCTAAAATTAAGCAAGAATAGTTGTAATGACAATGTAGATTGAATATTCTATAAAATATTAGGAAACCTCATGTATTTTATAGCCACTAGACTAGACTTAATGTATGTAGTGAGTTTAATCAATAGATTTAGAGATACCTAAGAACACTCACTTGTAAGTAGAAAAAAAAAAAGAATTTTGAGGTATGTCAATGGAACCAAATATCATGGGATCTTTTATGCAAGATTAGACCAGCTTGAGCTTGTTGACTACATAGATAATGATTTTCTAGAAATATTAATGATAGAAAGAGCACTTTTGGATATGCATTCCATATTGGATCAAGTGTAATATTATGGTCATTTAAGAAGCAACCTATTGTTACATTATCTATTGTTGCAACAGAGTATGTTGCTGCCACATCTACAATATGTCAAGTAGAATGACTTAGAAGAATTATAGGTGAGTTAAATCATAAAAAAGGAGCAACAAAAATATTTTGTGAAAATATCTCAGCCATAACACTGTCCAAGGATCTAGTATTTCATGGTAGAAGCAAGCACATTGATATTTAGTTTCATTTCATCAAGGAGTTTGTGAAAATTAATGAAATTGAATTGTTGCTTTGTATGTCCAAAAATCAGGTTACAAACATTTTTACAAAACCTTTGAAGAAGGAAGATTAAAAAGTTGAAGGATTTTTTAGGTTTCAAAGTTTTGTGAAATCTAGCTTAATGGAAATTATTGGAAATTGATCTAGATTTCACCTATTTCTAACATATTTTTTGTATGTAGATGACAAAATCAATTTCCATACTTTGTAGCACTTGTATTTTCTCTTGGTAGTCGTAGTTCTTCAAAAGTTTTTTTTTTTTTTTACATGGTGGAATCGGTAGCCACCACGAATTTGGGTAGGCTGTCCAGCTTTTATGGTCGCCACAGTATTCTACGATGTTCGCCCCGAAAGCCGCCACACAAATCTTCGCATAGTCCGCCCCTATAACCGCCATGCCACAATCATTTTAAACCTTTTACGCCGCTGAAAGCACTAGGAAAGGGACAAGCGTTTAGTCCGACGAGGCCCGAGATTTGAACCTTGGACCTCTGCCCCTTATGAGGTTTGGATGAGCCAATTGGTCTACACCTCGTACCTGTTCTTCAAAAGTTTGATAAACATTCATCCATTATTTAAAGCGCGTCAAAAGGCTAGATGAAAATTTCTCACCTTTCGTCCTATATATGAGTGTTGGATGCTATTTTATTTTCTAAAGATGGAAGTAAAGAGTTGTTGAAGCAAAAAAGAAGAAATAGAAGAAAGCGTGAAGCTGCAAGAAATGTAAGCTGCAATCTTACAAAAGACAATAAATCCTTCCTTGTGAAAAACCCTTCAACTCCAAGGTGATGATGATTGATCACTCCTCTTTAGCATCTCCTTGGCCGTTGTGCCTGCTTTCTCTTTGTCTCTTGTGCTCTGTTTTATTTGGTTTATTTTCGAGGTCATCCTGTTTTTAGTGACTTTCTCTGATTCTACCACTGGGCTTGTGGTGTTTCAGACCATCCTTTGTCCTTTGTGAAAGACTCTCTTTTTGTTCTCTTGAGGGCATCTTTCATGACCTTTAATATCTCCTTTTTGGTTTTCTGCTCTCTGTAAAAAGTCAGAGACCTTTCAAAACACCTTCCACAAATCATTTTTTTTTTTTTTAATATTTCGAAACAACTCTATTGTTGGAAAAAGTTGTTTCTTAAGAATACTTTAAAGAAAACTTGTTTAAAATTTTAAAGAAAACTTGTTTTAAGATAAATACTTCTGATTATCAAAGGTTTTTTTTTAAAGGAGAGACACTTGCGACAAATACCCCGATTGCCGAAGGAGGGGCTGCCGTCGACAAAAGTTCCTATTGTAAAGTTGTTATAGTGAATCATGTTTTTATTTGAATCGTTCTTTATCTCACGTTAAAGTTCCGATAATCTAATAGCTCCGGTAAATTAAAGCAAAAGGTCACCCTTATTTTCTCCGATCGGAGCGTTGAGTGTTTAAGTTTCTTTCATTATCACCTTGTAGCGACTATCCATTTGTTCTGGATGATCTACGTCTTCCAAAATAATAAGCGCCTTAACAGATCTCATACGATCCTCTAGAATTTTCTTGCCTCCACTTGTATGATAGAAAAATGAAAGATCCGAGATGCACAAGATCTAGCAGTTTTTTTCTGCAAGTCTTGCAAGGTCTTTGTTGGCTGCGGTATATTTCACTTTAAAAAAGAAAACTGGAACTTTGGTATGATGGTCTTTCTTATTAAAATACTCTTTTACCAGGGCGATCATACCACAACCCCCATGCCCACAATCCCCACAACTTTGATATTCTGCTTCCTTTCTCCACACTCATTTTTTACAAAGTTGTGAAATTTCCCTATGGTTGTATCGAGGTCAACGTCTTATAATTGGATGTTTCTCATTTCAGCCATAACATTATTTACAATTTTCTTGAAGTAAATATTTACAACAATAAATAAATCAGCAATTATTATAGAAAGATGCAATCTAAAAAATTTCGACGAAGTAGAGTGAAGCACCACGGTAGAGGAGGCAATTTCTTGAGAGTCGGGAGCCGGTTGCATTGAAGGGGTAGATGGGGGGGCAATTTCTTCAGAGTCAGAAACCGGTTGCGTTGAGGAGGTAGAGGGGGCAATTTCTTCAGAGGCAGGAACCGGTTGCGTAGCTTTGAGACATTTCATTTATAAATATGAAATGAAAAAGAAGATGTCTATGGAGTTTAAGAAAGTATTGAATATAGTGTTCACAAGTAAACTATGGAGTAGAATGAAAGACCTAGGCATAATTTATAGATTACTAGAGGTCTGATTTAAAATTACAACTCAAATAGTCTTTTTAAAATATTTTAGAGATGGCATAGGAGTTAAACAAGGATGTCTATAATCCCTATTTTTTTTTTGTTTTATATTGGAAATTTAGAAAAATAATTAAATTTGAAGGAGGGGACTGAATTCTATTGAAAGAATAATTAATGAAACTTCTTTGGTATGCAAACAATTTCATTTTGATTGTAAGGTCAACACAAGGGTCAAGAGAGCACTTAAAGCCCCTAAACCACTTTTCCAAGGAGGTAGGTATGCAAGTAAATATCAAGTCCAAGATTTTGATCTTCTCCAATAAAATATATATATATATATATATATATATATATATATGTTAACCTTTTATTTTAAAAGGTGTCTCCTTGAAGAATTAACAATGTACAAATATCTTGGGATAGATTTCAATAATAAGCTTAGATGGGAAGCAAATGGAGAACACATTTTGCATTGTAAAATAGAAGTAGTGAGGCTAAATCATGGGACTAGAAAATTATATGGGTTTTATTTGGGCTATTAGTTGTACCAATGGTGTTATATGGGTGTGAAGTGTGGGTTAGCAATACATCAAAATTAAAATAGAGACAAATAAGGAGGATACAAAAGCATCTAATTACAAACAAATTTAAAGTAAAAGCTTTAGTTTCATATGAGATTATTTTAGCTAAAGAATGTAACTTCCCTATAGAAGCAATTGCTATGGTTTGTCTTCTAGGATATCTAAAACAATCAAACAAATGAATGCAAATAAATGACCTAAGTTTGCAATAGAAGAATATTTGAACAAGAAAAATAATACATGGATGGATAAAAACAAGTGGATGAACAAATGGAATATTAACTTGAATGAATGTTGAATAAAAACAAAGACATAAAGGCATTTGCTATGAAAAAAATTAGAGTGACTATATGGAAAAAATAGTTAGGAAGAAAGAGAGAACATTATCTCATTGAATTTAACCCTGCATACGATCAACCATTAAAAGTACTATATAGGAGCAAACTCAAACAGGGAGTAAAGATGGTCATGGCCTAATTGAGAACTAGCTCATGCCAACTTACATGTGAAGTGGAAATATGGAAAAGAAACAAAAAAGAATGAAAGAAGAGGATATATACCTTTTACACATCAAAGGTAGTCAAGATAAATAAATACTTTATTTGGAATGCAAGGTATATAGTGATATTTTAGCTAGCTATGCTGATACTCTAGTACTGGAATCAATGCATGATTTGTTTGAAGATAAAAACTAGAGAAAGTAGAAGAATTTATTGGGAAATCCAATAGCAAATGATCAATATTACAAAAAGAAAAATAATTAGGTCATACTTTGTGCTTAGTGACCATTGTTCTTTGTAAACTTGGTGTCCCATATGCTACTTTTGGCCCCATAGACATTATAAACCTTGTATCTTATTCTATTTAATATTATAATGGGGGACTTACCACAAATATTTTTAAGGTGGATTGCATATTATTTCCTATTGCTACCTTGTGAGGGAGGTTTACCTTAAACTTAGTTGCTTAAAGTATTTCAAGAATGACATATTTTAAAGATTCAACTTGAACCCCACACCATACACAATTCTTAATATCAATCATGTGTTCTATCCTACCATCATCATGTGAGGTATATTACCCATACACGTTCTAGAGATTGGTCATATATTCTACCCTACCTCTCCCCTATGAGGGGGCTTTAGCCTAAATCTAGACGTTCAATGTAGACGCACCCACATATACTTGAGGCTCATAGTGTATTCTAGTCTACCATTCTTCGATTAGACTTAAGCCTGAACCTAGATATTCAAAGTATTTTAGGCCTAACTCCCTATATGCATACTCAAAAGTGACTGCATAATTTAGTTACTACTACATTGTGAGAAGAATCTAGTCTAATACTTGGGTGTTTAAAGTATTTTAGGGACCTAATAACTCTCTAGGTTAAGTAGCCCCATGTCCATACCCAAGGTTGAGTACAAGATGCACACTTGAACATTCAGGTTCTTGGCTCCTCACTTGCATATCTAAGGATGATCATGAAACTCAAACATAAGTCCTCGTATTGACAAACATTTTGGATTAAAAGATTCATATGTATGTGAGATGTGGTGGTAGTCTAAAATGGAAATTTAACACAACATAAAATGAGAAAATGAACAAAAAAAATACACAAAAATTCTTTGAAAAAATACTTCATTAATTTACTTTTCTATACATACTACAATACAATGTATTATATTTATATATGCAATAGGATCTTTTGGTTGTCTCAGGATACTCTTGGTTCTTCACATTCTCTTCATATTTGGATGAGAATATTATAATTCGATTATAAATTATCACTCAAAGGACAATTTTTTTTAATTTATGGAAAAACAAAGTGGTTTTGAAAGGGCCCCAAACCTTTTACAAAAAGGAATCAGAGATGAGATGTCTCACCCTAGCACAACTAAATAAAATACAAACAACATCGCAACCAAATAATGTCACAAACATGAACCAGGAGAAACATCACTGTAACAACATGAACCAGATAAAAGAGAGACCATTAAACCAAAAACCAACTAAATATGTAAGCATACCAACACCATAGAGCCCTCAATACTGAGTATGTTTCTCCATGATATCCATCTTTGATATATCCTTATCCCATTTCAACTTCTAGGATATATCATTGGCATAGAATACAGTTATTTTGACTGATCCCTTCATATTTATTACCAAATCTAAAACAGAGTCCACCAGTTTACTTGGTGATCCTCCCAATTTGAGATGAGCAGAATGATGAGCTTGAGGTGAATCATTAGATTTTAGACTCTTAATAGAGTCTAGGACTGAAAGGTCATCCTTTGAGGCCTCAGAATCTTGGATAAAAACTGACATCTTCTACCTTTTTTCTATTTTGACTTCAACCAAATAGACCTTGCATCTCTCTGTTCAGGTTTTGCATTCCTAGTATACAATTTTTTCTTATTAATTTTAGATAATTCCTCTTCCAAAGGAGATGAGTCTTGACTATTAATTATATTTAAATAAAATTGCATAATAGTCAATTGACTGACTGAATTTTAAATGATAATTGATTGATTGACTATTAATTATATTTATATAAAAATTGCATTATGACTAGTTTCAATTCTTCTATAGAATGTTGTGATTCACATCTCATATGAGGCAACAACAAGATGGTTAGCATAAAATAATTTGAGCTTCAAATTTCTTCGCTCAAATCCCAACATATTGATAGGCACAAAGTGGAGGTTGTGTGCAAATTTTTGGTCAATGTCATGGCCTAAATGACACCTTTGAGTTCCACCTATGCTTTATTTTACCTAATAATATATCCTTGACCAATTAGAAAGTGACAAGTGTCAGGATTCCAATCAATTAGAGGTAACCAAATGGCTCAAATTGAATGGATATCACTAGCAAATAAGTGACCTTCAAGTGGAATATTAGGATTAATTGTTGCTCTTCTAAGGTTTTAGGTTTTAATTTTTGTATTTTTGGTAGCATTTTGAAAGATATTCTAACAACCATAACTTTTGCATACAAAATCATTTTGAGCCCCCTCTTTTTTAAATCATGTGATTTTTTTATATATATGCATTGGTGATATCAATTTATGAACCTATTCTAGTGTTAGCGATCAAATTATGTTGAATAGTCATCAAGACCTATTGCCCTATTTTGAAAGGGTAAATTTATTATATTCTATGCAATTAGAAGTTTTGGTCTATTTTTTGAGAGATCTAGTTCAATTTTGGATAGTTTCAACAAATTTTCAATTCAAAGGCATACAATAAAAGGATTTAGGATGTGCTTAAGCCATCCTTATTCCTCCTCTAGGCTATTGATTCAAATTTTTCATGAAGATCCGATCATTCATGATTTTTTCCTTCTTCTATATCTAATCTAGGTACTCTTAAAACTTTGTAATAGCTTTTCTTTTAAACAAGTTCATGCAAATATTTTTCTGGTGATAGAGATCAGGTGGCCCAAGGACAAGTTGAAGTCTTCAAACAAGGTAATGTATGTTGTAAAAAAAATCTATTCCTTCAAAAAATATCTTATGTGACTATGGAATATTAAAGTAGCTTTTCTGTAGAGGTGGTGGTGACCTTGACTTCTCTTACTCATTTAGAACCTTAGTAAAAGTGTCCATTGGATGTGTGTGAGAGTATTTAATAGTGGTAGTGATGACTATGATCCAACCTAAGGAGACTATTATGTAAAGAGGCACTTTTGTAACAACAAATTTTAAATGATAAGGGGGATTGATAGAGTCTCCCCCAAGTGTAGAGGCTACCTAGAGCATCTATTATAGGGAGAAGATATTATTATCACTAGTCTTCTCTCTTTGAACCCTTACTTAGATTATGATGGGTGTTGAAAAGGGTGATTTGACTCATGGTCAAGGTTGACATTATATGATGTAATAATGTATAAGCCTAAGGTAAATCATTATATGATGCATTTTATTTATTATAGTATTTTATTATATAAGGCCTATGGGAAATGTTAATATTATTATGACTAAATCCATTTTATAACTTGTAATTAACCTGAAGCCCTTTTCTTATGTTGGATAAGGTTAAAATTATTGATGTAATTTGGGCATTAGGTATTGGTATAAATACCTCCCCACCAATCCATCCATTGAATCAAAGTGTTGTGAGTCTTAGATGAAGTGCTTGATACTACTATGGTTTTTTTTCCAAATAAATTAACAACCTAGCAAATAAAGCTTCTATTACTCCACTACACACAAGATGGTTAACGTATCCTTTTCATAGGTGAAATGATTCATATTCTTTTTTATAGCTTTGATTAATTTCAATGGTCAAAGTGTGGCTTTCCTATATCAGAAAAACCCCAATACCTATTCCTAAAGTATTACACTCAATGACAAATGAGTTATAAAAGTTAAAAGTAACTAAAATATGGGTGGTGAACATAACCTTTCTCAAGGCATTGAAACCCTTATTAGCCTCATTAGACTAAACAAAGGCATCTGTATTAGTGAGACATTTTACAGGAGTTGCAATCTTCCCATAATTATTAACAAATTTTCGATAATACCTTCACTCCAATTACCTCTGTGTTCTTTGGAATTTCACACAACTCCTGAGTATTATTCTTTTTAATATAATTTAATTCTTCTTTCACATATTTTATCTATACCTTGCCTTGGGATGCTTCTCCAAAACTTGAGGGCTTCATTTCAATCATAGATAATAATGCATAATTCACTTTATTATATTTTTATTCCTTTTTTCTTTGCTCTTGGGCTTATGCTTGGCTTCTTCTGAACCTCCTATCAAAATTTTGATCTAATATTTGGTATCTTGATGTGATTGTAATGTTTTCTTATGTGCACATCTTTAGAAAAATTCTTGTACCTCCACTTGATGTTTGTGATGCACCAAAATATTAATTATGATTGTCTCCTCAATCTTATTTGTTTTTTTTCTATGTACTTACCCTTGAAATAATATTAGACTTATCAAAAGCAAATATGTGCAAAGAGGAAGAACATTTATCAAAGATACAATCATTTCTAGATCTCCATATGATGAACATGGTCACCCTACAGAGTAAGTGCCACACTTAAAAGAAAATAGTCGGCAAGGGTGGGGGGTCTCCCAAAATGATATGCTTCCACTCAAACGTGGTGAAGTAATAGGGTCTAAAAAGGGGGAAAAGCCACTCCCAAAGGGAATGAGCATGAGCACAAACCCAAAATAGATGGACAAATTCTTCAGATTGAAGACAAAAAGGGCAAGAGGGGTTAGGGATGCCTCAATGCTAGAGATGCTCCCCAACAGGAAGACTTGGCACAAAAGACTCTAGGCAATACAGGAAAGTTTAGGCTTCAATAAAGGATCCCAAGAAGTCTAGAATCTACACATCCAAACAAGCCAAGGAGATGAGACCTTCCATCATTGATTGAGCTTATCAATCATGAGGAGGAAATAAGAGAGTCATCCATACCCCAATCGAGACTTATAGTTTCATAGCGGTGTGTCTAGGTACCACTTCTAGTCCTTCCACTAAGGTTATTATGAAAGCATAAAAATCTTGTGTAACATGAAGTTAAGGAGAGTAGTCTTAACAACCTCAAAAGTAGCCCAAATTTGGCTTTGAAATCATCCCAATGGAGCCAATCCCTAGTAGGACGAGAAAAGAAATTAGTGATGCATCACACACATTTGCAAAAGAATCTAAGTGCATGAACCCAAGGAACCTGCATAAGTGGGGAATCCTGGTAGGTGATAACATGTGACCACCAAATATTCATCTGGATGATAAAGAGGCCATGATAGAAGCTTTGGTCATTCCATATAATCCAAGGCTTAACACTCTCCTAGGCTTTCCAAATGCTCCTAATGATGAAATATCCTAACACTTTTATAAACACAAGGACAACAAGGAGGGAAGTAAACCCCATGCCCCTATAACTCTTACAACCAAAAGGGGAACCTTCATTGATATACTATCGAATGAGAATATTCTAAACCTCATTGCTTGTGAGGGCTCTGATGACCCACTTAACACAGAGGGCCCAACCTTGATGTTGGGTATTGTGAATGCCAAGCCCACCATGGCTTCTAGGAAGACAACAATACTCCCAAGCAACATGGTGGAATCTTGAACCATTATTGGAAGAGGACCATAAAAAGTCTTATAGAAGCTTATCAAGCTTCTTATAGTAGTTTTTGGATGGGACCCAGTAAGAAGAATAATAAACATGGGTGGCCACAAGGACTTTTGTGCAAATTTAGAATTTACCAATAAGGGAGAGCTTCTTGGTGGACCAGTAGGTAAGTTTTTGTTCCACCCTGTTAATAACATACTTCCACAACTCTAGCAACTAACTATTAAAGGTAAAAGAAATATCTAAAAAATGAAATATTTCCCCCTCTTGGATGATATTCCACTGATATTGACTAAGTCAGTTGAACATTGGGTCGAGAGACTGCCTATAACATTAAGTCTTTCTCCATTGAATGGAGGATCCAGAAGCCAGACAAAAAGTGTCTAATAATGCAAGCACCTGTTGAATGACACCTTCTTCCTCAATAAGAGTGAGGAAAGAGTCATCAGCAAAATGATCATTGATCAATTGAGTCTCACCTTCGGGAAGAGAATTTTTCCAAATAGACCCCTAAACGACATGGTGAGCTAGTAAATAGCAAAACCCTTTAGTATCAAGGACATTAAGGGATGGCACCAATGGATAACCTTATCCAATGGATTGAAAAATCCCAATGGTTGAGGACTTGTGTCTATTAATGGATAAAATAGTTGAAGCCTCAACAAACAACATTTCCATAGAACTAATAAAGCAAGGTCCAAAACCAAGAGCTTTAAGCATGGCTAGAATGAATGACCAATCGATCCTATCATAGGCTTTCTCAAAATCAATTTTGATAAACAATGATCATTGGTTGGAATTACAAGCCCACTCCATGCCTTCCCAAACAACAATAATATTGTTAAGGATGAATCTACCCCGAACAAAGCTAGTTTGCTTTGAGCACATGATAATAGGAAGGATATGGTGGATGCATAAATCCAAGGCTTTGGCAATGATATTATAGGAAATATTAAGGAGATTAATAAGTTTCCAATTGGTAATGATTTTAGGATCACCAGTCTTGGGGATAAATTTAATAATCCCTTGATTAATACTAGGACCCAAAGAACCCTTAGAGAAGGCCTCCTAATAAACTTTTAGAGGATTAGGCCCAACAGTATCCCAAAGAGACTTGTAGAATTCACAAAGAAATCCATCAAGACTAGGGGAATTATCATTGGCCATTTAAGAAAGAGCTTCCTCTAGACCCTTCAAAGAGAGGGTATTTTCACAGGTAGCTCTTTGAGATTTAGACAGTCACTTTGGGACAATAGAAAGGCAGGATTCAAGAGCCTGGTCATGTTGCGAGGAGCGGGCCTCAGTTGTAAACATAGTTTGGTAGTGCTCTTCAAAAGTAGAGAGAGTACTAAGAAGTTTAGAAATACACCCTCCATTAATGTTCAGGGCTTTAATGCCCAAGAATTGATTGCGAGGATGCAAGTGTTGAAATAACTCCTTGGTCACCATGTCTCCAAATTTGAGCCAGTGCAACCTCACCTTGATTTGCACCCCTTTGGCATCATAGTGCTCTGCCATTATAAGTTGATGTTTAACCATAGCGAGGTTCCTTTGAAGCTCCTCATTTAAAGGATTGGACTAAATTTGAGTTGAGGCCACTTCTAACTCCTGCTTAAGAACAACATTGGAGTGATGACAAAGCTTAGCAATATTATGCCCAAGCAAGCATAGGAAGTTGGCAGTGCGTTGGATAGCAACATTCCACCAATCAATCTAGCCTGAGGCCCCTTTCGATCTAGGGACTAGGTTCCAAATTTTGATAACATAGGCCCTCAACATGGGGTGGTGCAGAATAGAGGTATTAAGGTAAAATTACGATCAAGAAAGAGGAGTGGAGGTAGAAGAAACCAAAATGGAAAAGAAAATGGGAGAATGATCAAACAAACAAAGCTCGAGATGAATAAAGACAAAGGAAAAAAAGATAAAAACCGCTCAAAAGAAAAAATATCAAAATATGAAAGCATAACTCTATCCAATCTTTTTAAAATACAACTCTCACCCTATTTACCTTTTAAATAGAAAACCTTTTACCTTCAAACTAAAAAAAACTCAAATTAAAAAAAAAAAAAAAAATACAAAAACAAAAAACATCTTTTCTTTTTTAATTTTTCCTTGTAAGAATTTTCAAATTTCAAACTTTTTTAATTATTCTCCCTTTGAAATTTTATTAATTTTTTCAACCTCCTTTTTAAAAAAAAATCTCCCTTTATCTTAAAAACAATTTTAATTAAAAAAAAAACTTTTATCCCGAATATTAATTTTAAATTCAAATTGTTGAATTTAAAACCCCTTACCTTAAAAAATATTCATTCGCAGCATCCGGGCCCACCATGCTTTCGCGCTTTTCTTTCCAAAAACTCCTGACAAGTTTCAAATTCAAAAAATTAAAAGGTTTTTTACCTCCCTTTGAACTCAGCCTGGTGCTCGTGCTCCTTTGAACAAGAAAAAACTTAAATCCTGTCGCCTCGATCTCACACTTAACCCGTACCGCCTGGATTTGGATTCACGCTCTTCTCGTTGGTGTTCCGTTAAGTTGTCCCGTCTCTCTCTCCGCACAACAGTTTCTTGAAACCCGAACCAGGACGTCTGACTAGCAACGTCAAAAAAAAATACTAATGGTCTGAATCCGGTTGCTGCTCGGACAAATGTGCAGCCGAGAAGGCGGCTATGGAGGCAATAGTTGTAGAAGAGGAGACGTCAACGTGGCGCGTGCCTCACTATCATCGGACACAGCCTGGGCGGCGCCCTCCCTCTGCTCAACACCTTTGAAATCGCTCTGCGATGCCCACCAATATCACAATCTCCATATCAATATAATATCTTTGTGATTATATAGGAGAGTTGTTTACAGCCATTATTTTTAATAATTGGTACATGGCTGCTCCCAACAAACCTATTCGTCTCGTTCTTGTTGACCCAGCCTGAGATGGGGAGATTACATAGGAGAAGTTGGTTACAGCCACTATTTTAGTAACTGGCTAGTGCAGGGTTCAAACCACAGGGACTACTCCCAACAAACTTATGTGTCTCGTTCTTGTTGATCTGGCGTAATATGGGGACGACTGTTGCTTGGGGTTCGTATTACCGTTGTCGGTCTGGCGTGCACTCAGTCCGTGCACTCAGAGAATTCAGAGTAGACTACTACCTTTTAAAAGGGGTTGGCTTCCCCTCAAGGTTTGAACCTAGGTCTCTTCTTGGTAAGTGCCTAGCCATCCAGGGACTACTCCCAACAAACCTATTTGTCTCTCGTTCTTGTTGACCCGGCGTAGATGAGAAACATTGGTCGCTCGAGGTTCGTACCCACTAAGAGGATTCAGAGTAGACTACTACCTTTTAAAAAGGATTGACTTCTCCCAAGGTTTGAACCTAGGTCTCTTCTTGGTAAGTGTCTAGTCATCGAGGGACTGCTCCCAGCAAGCCTATATGTCTCTCATTTTTGTTTTTGTTAACTCGGCATGAGATGGAGAACACTGGTCGCTTGAGGTTCGTACCCATTCAGAGGATTCAAAGTAGACTACTACCTTTTAAATAGGGTTGGCTTCCCCAAGGTTTGAACCTAGGTCTCTTCTTGGTAAGTGTCTAGCCATCCAGGGACTGCTCCCAACAAACCTATCTGTCTCTTTTTTGTTTTTGTTGATCCACCGTGAAATAGGGATCACTGGTCACTCGAGGACTGCTCCCAACAAAACTATATGTCTCTTTCTTGTTTTTGTTGACCCGCCGTGATATGGGGACCACTGGTCGCTCGAGATTCCCAATGTAGTCATTGGTCTGACGTGCACTCAGTCTCGATCGCTAAGAAGATTCTGAGCAGATTACTACCTTTACAAAGGATTGGCTTCCCCAAGGTTTGAATCTAAATCTCTTCTTGGTAAATACCTAACCACATCTACACTTACCAGTCCACCCAACCCTTTACTGTCGAGGAACGACACTCACCAATCCACCCAACCCTTTACTGTCGAGGAACGGGTTAAGGATGCAATATAAATGTCTTCAACTCCTGCAGACCTACTCACACACATGGCGCAAAATTTTGACCTCTAGCTATATTGACGGTGATGCACATTACGTGCAACTCATAGCGGCCAGATACGATGGCAAATGAGACCTTCGCTGTTACCGTCGGCACTGCTATTGCGCCCCTTCCTCAACCACGACTGGCTTAGTCGTGCAGATGACAAATGCACTCACAGGCCAAATTTGACGAACAATAACTAAAAAAAATGATGGCAATGCTGATCAAAGTTGAGCTTCGGTGACACTATTGTAACGCCCAGACTTCCAAATATTCCGAAACGAATGCCAATTATCATTATTTTCATGTCTTCCAAGGTTTCATGGTACCAAGCAGAATCTGTTCACAAATTACAGTTTGAAAAATAGAATGAAATTTCCGGTTCTACGTTCAGAGTTTATTTTATTTAATTTTCGCTCTGTTTCCACACAATACTCTTATGAATGGTTTGCTCCGTTGAATAGCGAACTTTTCTCAACCCATCAAAAAGACTTCAAAGTTAACCAAGATTGATTGGAGTAGTGTTTGGATGGGTGACTTCGTGGGAAGTTTTGTTGTTGCAGTTTTAATTTTTTTTTTTTTTTTTTTTTGGTTGAAGTAAACTTTGCCTTTCTTTTTTAAATGTGATTTTTTATGTCAAAGTAAATTTTGCCTTTATTTTTTTCAATTGTGATTGTTTCATCATTTTGATCTCACAATTTTTTTTTCAATTGTGATTGTTTTTGGCTACGTCACTTTGATCTCACAAAAATATCTTTGCCTTCAACACCTTAAATTGGTATGTCATTCTGATCTCACAAAAATCTCTTTGCCTTCAACACCTTAAATTGGTACACCTTAAATTGGTATGTCATTTTGATCTAACAAAAATCTCCTTGCCTTCAACACCTTAAATAGGTATGTCATCCGATGACGAAGATTGTCCCAAAAAAAACTCATTCACTCCATATCTTCCTCCATAGCTTTGATACCATGTTGGAACATAACATTATTTCATGTTAACCAAACATAAACTAGATTAAAGATAACAATATAACACAGTTAAATGTTATGTAATGAATCACAACAAGATCACAAGAATATCACACATGAAATGGACACATAAATATTGACACAAAGTATATCACAAAAGAGAGATCTTCTTCATATCATGTTTTCATGCTCAAGATGATACAACTACGAAGAGTTATCTCAAATATAATACAATACATGACTTTCAATCTTCAAATTGTTGCTCTCCCCTACAAATCCGAGAAATGCAACCTTTCACATTTTTGTCATTAAGACAAGCTCTCAACATGCCACATATCAATGTGGCTCTTCTTTCTCTCTTTTGACACATGCACTTTCACAAGGTGACACATACATTAGTACAATAAGACCAAATAATGTAACACTCTCAACAAATTTTTGGACAATATCCCTTAATTTTTGGACATTAATAATGTTACAACAGGATCACAACCAACATTATTGATTTTTGGATGTTAATAACATTGCTGCATAATATCTATTATCATAATGCCTATAGTTACATCAATTAATGTCTATCTATTGCTAGAGAATACAACTATTAGGTCTATTTTTGTAATCAAATGATGATATATCCATCGAGAATATATATTCAAAATACTTAGAATACATTTGTTGGCATACTGCTTTGATAGTTCATCTAGTGGCTTTAGAATATATAAATAGTAGAACGTCTACCCATCTATCAAAATAGTGAAAGCATTTCTTTATTTAGGAAATAGATAGATATTCATGGATATATTAGGAAGTCCACATTCCAAGTAATGAAGAATATGTCTATCCATCATTGACTAAGGTTGGAAATTAAGTTGACATCATTTCTCTCTCTTCACTAAAATAATTTGAAAGGTATTAAGGGTAAAGAAATTATTAAATTGAATTGGATTGTATTTAATTATTATTTAAAAGTATAAAGAATAATTAATGAAATTTTACAAGTGAAGGATAGAGGAATATCAAAAGTTTAAAATTGAAAGAAGAAATTAAAAATTGAAGAGAAATCATTTGGGATTCATAAGGGATTCTATGACAAAGAAAATTATTAAAATGGCAATTACAAAAAAAAATATTTTTTGAATCTCAATTATTAAAAGGACCCAATTTTACTCCAAGGAAAAATAAGATGAAATCATTACTTATGAGAAAATTCGTGCTATGGTAAATGATAAGAGTAATGTTCTAAAATATTAAAAAATAATTCAAAAATTCAAAGATGATGATGCTAAAATTTCTATGTTAATTTTTTTTGGCATATTTGATGAAATTCAAGCACACATAAGTTAAACTAAAACCTCAAAAATTGTATAGAAAAACTTATTTTAGATATTTGAAGGAAAGAATGAGACAACTATTGTATACTTGCAATCACAATTGTATGCATTATAAGTTCATGATGGAGAAAATATAGTACTAGAGATTGATGCTGACTAAGAAAAATATGAAACCAAAAGTTCTCCCATGAATTTAAAGAAGCCCAAAACTTTCTATAGGCATTGAAGAGTCACTATGATTGTTGGACTTCCTAGAATGTGAAATGAAGTGTTGTAACATCATTTTCTCTCTTGTAAATATAAAATAGTGTAAAATAGATAGAGAATATTGTGGAAAAAGCTTTGTAATACTTATGAGTTCATTTTGAATACAAAACAACATTCTATTCCATTCATTTTGTGAAATACATGCTTGTTGTTCCTATTTTTTTGCATGTTTCATACATTGTTGGAAATTTCTTTTTGTTTAGAATTCATTCCTAGAATCTCATCAAATTCTGAGTAATTTTGGTTGCTCAAATTTAGACTATCCTGTGCTACTGCAAAAATTGTTGCACTATTTGCTATTGAAATTTTTTCTTGCTACAGTTTTTGTTGTAATTTTTGCTCTTCATTTTAAGGGTCAAATACTTCATTTAATATTAGATATTGGTTGGTTTTTGGGTTTGAGTGAACTTGGGTTCATGGTCAATCTAACATTTGATCAAGTTCTTGGACAAGTTCATTGAAGAAAAAATTTATTTGTTGTTGTTTGAGTCTAATGGCCAACTTCAATAACTCATTACCCATTCCAAAATTTAACAAAAAATATAATGATTATTGGAGCATAAATATGAGAATATTATTAATTGGAAAAGCTCTTTAGCAAGTAGTGGAGAGTGGTTATGACGAACCTCCTGATTGGAACACATTACAACGAAATGATAGGATAACAAAAATGGAAACACAAAAGAATTCATTAATCCTCTACCATATTCAGTCTACTCTTGGCAAGAGTTTATTCCCATGTATTATTGTTGCTACATCAACCAAGGAGGCTTAGAAGTCTCTTCAAGAGGCTTACCAAGGACGTGACCAAGTGAGAATAGTAAAGTTGTAGACCATGAAGAAAGAGTTTGAGAATCTACAGATGAAATAGACTGAAAGTGTAGGTGACTATTGTGTTAAAGTGAAGGATGTGGTGAACAATATGGCCACCCTTGGAGAGACCTTGAAGAAAGAGATAGTTTTGAATAAGGTTTTGATATTTCTTACTCCTAAATGGAATCAAGTTGCAATAACTTTTAGGAGAGTAAATATTTTTCTACACTTGAATTTTATTATCTAGTTGGTTCTCTTATTTCATATGAGGAAATACTAAGAGAAACTAGTAAAAAAAATGAGGAGAATAATTGTAATTCTAAATTGAAAATTTCTAAGAATGATGAAACTAGTCAAGGTTATGCATAAGAGGTTGGACTTGAAATGTGCTTGGAAAAATGGGTGAATTATAATGAAAATCAAGGTGAATCAAGGTGAATCCTAAACAAATCAAATCAATCATCTTCACACTAAAATTTGGGGTATTGCAAGCCCTAAAAATTAAGGTCATCATTGGAGAAATTTTTGACTTATTAAATCACCTTATAACTTCATATAAACACCACCATTAGATCAGGATTGAAAAGAGCTTTCCAACGAGTACAAATATGTCTATATTTGGATATATTTTGTGGTGAATTGACCCTAAGAAAAAATTGGTCCTGAAAATTTCAGGTGAATGGGCCGACATTGAGGGTCCTCATATTCCCCAATTTTTAATTTTGAAAATCCTAATATTCGCCCAATTTGCAAATATTCGCCACTATGCATAACCCTGAAGCTAGTCCAAGTAAAAGTAAAAAATCAAATGGAAGAGGAAGAAATCAAAATTACTCAAGAGGTAGAAGATGAACATGAGATGTTGTTGCTGAAAAAGGATATGCAAGGGTTGATAAAAAAGAGTTGAATGCTACAATTATCATAAAATGGTCCACATTGCATAATTTTGTAGAGTGAAGACCACATATGGATATAGAAGAGCTCACTAGGTATGTGAGGATGAATTTGCACAAGTTAATTTTTTTTTTACTAGTGACATGACTAAAAAAACTAGTCAAGAAATTTGGTATCTATATTAGGATTTTTCTAACCACATGACTAGAAAGAAATAGTTGTTTTTTGATGTGAATGAGAATTTCAAGACCAATATCATTCTTGGGAACAATAATTCTTTGGATGTGGCTACAAAAGGCACCATGGAGGTTGGCACTAAAGAAGGTACAAAGAAAATTTATGATATTTACTATGCTCCCAATTTGAAGAATAATTTGTTGAGTGTTTGACAACTTGTAGAAAAAAGCTATAAATTTATGTTTTATAACAATAAATGTATCATTTATGATAAGAATAATAGGAACTATATGATCACTATTGTTCATATGATAAAGAATTAGATGTTTCCTTTGAAGTTTAGAGGAAAAAGGGACTATGAACATGGCACATATGGCACTTGAATATAAGAATTGGCTTTGGCATATTAGATGTGCACTTTAATTTTAAAAGTTTGGAATTTTTGTCTTCAAAATAAATGGTAAATGGACTACCTAAGGTTGGAGAGCACAAGGGTGTGTGTCAAGCATGTGTGATTGGAAAGCATGCAAGGAAGGAATTTCCAAAAGGAAAAGCATGGCGGGCCTCATACCCACTCAAACTTGTAATTATAATATTTGTGGACCTATGCAAACACAGAGTTTTGGTAAGTCTTTATATTTTATTACATTCATTGATGACTTTTCAAATAAGTTTTAGGTGTATTTTTTGAAACTTTGGCATATTTAATATTTTCAAAGCATTGATTGAGAATGAAAGTGGATATAAAATAAAATTCTTGATAACTGATAATGGAGGATAATTTTATCCAAATAAATTCAATAATTTTTGTTGATGTTTAAAAATGTGCACTTACATCTACACCCACACACAACATCAACATGGTAATCTCACTCTCGTGTGAGATTACGTGAGAGGAAGATACCTCCAGAGAGAGCTAGCTCTCGTAAAAAAAAAAAAAAAAACTAAACTAACTTGCTTGCAAGGGAAAAGAGAGAGGGGAAATAAAAATGAAAAAACATATGAAGAAATAAAAAAGAAAATAGGCAATGCATCAAAATAAAATGGGCTAATTGATCCACATAAAACTCCACAAAAGACAATACAACAAATACGAAACGTAAAACAAATCATGAATCAATTGCAAGAGGTAAGGTTGGTGAACCAAGGGCCAATACCACATGAAATTCTACCAAACTAGAGATACACATAATATAGTTAAGCCATTCTTTGCATTATTTCCATAGTGTTACAAAGGTCAACAAGTGATAGAATGAACCAACCATTTGAAAGACCCAGAAAATCTCTTTTATAAACAAGAGATACTTTTTTTGATCTTCTATTTTCCATCCAGACCATCTGAATTAATTGCTTCTACCTGACTTTGTATATTTTCTTAACTACTTCTAAATTTATGGTACATTTACATTCATTTTCACCCACTTCCCAAACTTACAATATTGTAAAACAATTTCCATTGTTTGACGTCTAAATATATAGAATTTCTAAATTAATTCTCACCCACTATCCAGATTCATATGATTGCAAAAATATTTTCCATTATTTTATGTTTAAATATGTAGAACTATTGCATTAATTCTCATCTACTTTCTAGATTCGTAGAACTACAAATATATTTTCCACCTGGACCACCCAAATTAATTCTTTCTGCTAGACTGTAGATTTTTTGTCTACTTTCCAGATTTGCAAAATTACTTCATAAATGTTCACCTACTTTCCAGATTTACAGGACTGCAAAATATTTTTTATGGTTGACGTCTAAAATATTTACATTTTAAATAATATGGATAACCCACAAAAGAATATTTAAATAGATTTTTTTAATGAAAAAATTGCAAAGTATTTTCCTTAAAAAGTCTCTATGTGTTTCTCTAGGTGTATTGTCGATCAAACTAGGAGTATGTGCAGTCAAACTAGGAAGCAGACATAGTCAAACTAGGAGGTAGGTGCTAGTTAGACTGGTCAACTGGATATAGGCACCTGGAACTGGGAGATAGGCACTTGAAACTAGGATATATGTACCTTTGACTAGGAGATAGACACCTAAAACTATGAGATAAGTGTCTAAAACTGGGTGTGAGGCACCGCTGCATGTACCAATCAACTCCCCACCAACTATCAACATGAACTTGTCCACCACGTACCACCAAAAATTTTAATTTGTGCAATCATTAATGAATTTGAGTGAGAGGCTCAAATTTCATTAACACTTTGGCAACTCACAGGGGACACATACCTGCAATGTGAAAAGAACCTAGAAGACCAAGTGGCCTTAGCATCTATTGGGCACAGAGTGATTGATCATCTTCAAATTTTCAAAAATAATAGAATTGTGCACTCTTTCTTTGTAAGATATAACTATTAAAAATAACCTCTACAACAAAACAAGAACTCCACAAAACTGAACTACTGAAAAACAACTAACACAAAACAAAACATGCTTCACAGGAAGCAAGAGGTGTCTTAGGACACTTAGGGAACATAACAAAAAAGGAAAATAAAACTACAACAACCTACCCTTACTATTTCTAAAGCCCTTACTCTAACCAAATCCAATTTTTAGAGGGATTTCATTTTGTAATATTTTTGGGGAGAACATAATATCGTTATTGTTCTTACATAGAAAAATAACAAGTAGCTCATATTGTGCCCCCACAATTGCCATCATATCAACTTCTTGATTGCTCTTTCTAGGGACTATTTGGATATTCAAGGCATAAAATCCTTCAAGCAGGTCCAACACTCTATGTTTGTATTCTTCTAGAAGCTTATCCTTAACAACACACTGACCCTTCACTTGTTGCACTACCAATTCTAAATCAACAAAAGTCTATAACAGTTTCACACCTTTTTTCTCTACTTGTGGGGGTTCATGAATTAGAGCTTTATACTCTACCATTTTGTTAGTGCAGTTGAACTAGACGTTGAAGGAATATCTATTTAGAAGGAGAGGTGATAACTACATTGGCACCAACATCTTGTTTACATCTAGCTGCATCAAAATGCATCTTCCACACACCTTTAGTTTGTTGTTCTATTTTCATGACCTCTAGCATCATGCTCTTCTCCTTCAAGATACAATAGGTTCTCATGCCAACCTCTTGAAAATTATCATATGGATCAAATCCATATAACACATTTGCCCACTCATTGAGTTGAGTATCAAGAATATGAGGAGGTTTGGTTTGTGCCTGTACCTCATTGTATGCCATTTGCATCAAATTTGTAGCTTCTTCAATAGGTTTTTTAGTCTCTTTAGGTGCTAAAGATACGTGACTCATAGCTTCTTTGAGGATATCCATCTGTCCTAGCAATGCAAGAGCATCGTGCATAGGAACTTGCAAGCTAGTATTTTTTATTTGCTCCACCAAGTTGATAGGAAGATTCTTCTGTGTTTGTTAGGCAGTACAATAATTTCTTGGACTCTCAAGAACCAAGTAAGTAGACTTATTTTACCATGTTCTAATGGATTTTTGAATTTTATCATGCTAATTTCTCCAATCTGGAGTATCCTTAAATGTGACTATAAGTTGTTGTTTGACATTAGTATTAGGAGGTTGAGGGGATGTGGCTTCTTATGATATAGAAGGATCATCAGTTATAACCTTCCCTTTAGACCTGGTATTATAGTTAAATTGTATTTTCTTCTTAGGTTGATTACCCATAGTCTAATTCATTACACAATGCTCATTTTATTGCCAATACATAAAAATGCTATCACGAGTTGATGTAGAAGGATATTGATATTGTTGTTGTTCTATTGTTTGATAGTTAAGATCGTGTGCCACCAAATATCTGTTACTATTTATATATGCATAACCATTTGGATCATGAGGTAATTGACAAGGTGAGCACCATATTTGTTGCTCAACTAAGTTGTTTTACACAAGCACTAGGGCCTAATTTGAATTGGTAACAGCAAGGAACTGAGTTGGTAAAGGCCTAGCTGGGTATGCATGATTTTGATATGGAGGTCTGTGTTGATAAGGAGGATAGTATGGATGGAAATGTATTTGCTAAGGCTGATTATACTGCTTCTCTAGAATATTGAGCTTGTTTCCCATTACTTTGACCAAATTCAATAGATCAATCATTTGGCCATTTTTTTGGCCAAAAGTGCTAGGTGCATTCTCATTAATTGGCAATGGATTAACTACTAGAACATTAGTAGGATCTTGAGAGGATAATAGGTTTGGTATAGTCACATCTGGAAATAGAGGCATAGGGGCAATTCTACCACACTACACTAAATAATTTTCAGCTTGGATAACATTTTTATATGCATCAAACAATGTATTGACTCTCATAGTTTGGATGTTCATACCTATATCAAAACTTAATATTCTCAAGAAATACAAAAAAGCATATTGTGTATTTGGCCTTACCTCCATGGGTATTCTATCCCAAGTCCTTTGAAATCTAAAATTGAAATATAAAATATGCTCATTGGGAGCTCTTTTGATGGTAGTCAGCTACTCTATAAGTGACAAGTTATCTAATTTATCCTTGAACTACTTGATTAGCTTATCAACCAAGTCATCACAACTTGCAATAGTGCAAACATGAAGGCTTCTAAACCATTGAAGGGATTTACCCTTTAAATAAGATACCAACAATATAATTTCCACATTATCTTCAGTCACATTATGTACTAAGCACATATGTGTCATGTCTTGGAGATGTTCCATAGGAGTGACTAAGTTTCTTCAGTATAATAAGGTGGAGCCTTAAGAGCTAATACCATAATATCATCATGTGCTATTAGGGCCAATGTATTACCCTAATTGAAAGAAGGATAGGCTCTAGGTGGTTGTTGAGCCATGAATAGAATAGAATGGTAGATCCTTTGAGTAAAGGGAGAGGAGCTAGTAGGAGGTGGTGTAGAAACTCGATCTTGAGTCCTTCCCCTTCTTTTTCTTGAGGTATTAAAATAGAGTTGCTAAAACTAGAATCTACCTTCCCTTCTTGAACTGCTTCTTATAGACACACCCCTCATAAAAATGAGGATACAATCAAGGATCTAGTCCTTCTAACTAGTAGAGCAACCAGGTGATTTAAAAGATACTTCAACAAGTAGATAACAGTAAAAAAAAACACCAAATTTTGACTGTTTGAAAACATAAACTAGATTTGTGCAAATATTTTCATAGTAAAATTACAGGTATGTCCCACCGGGCGTGCCAAAACTATTAATGTTTGAAAATGTACGCTTACATCCAAACTCGTGCACAACATCAACATGGGAATATCCCTCTCATGTAGGACTGCATAAGAGTAAAATACTTCTGGAGAGAGCTAGATTTTGTAAACAAAAATAAAAAATTAAACTAGATTGCAAGGGAAAAGGGAGAGGGGAAGTAAAAAGTGCAAAACAAACGAAAAAAAGAGGCAATACACCAAAATAAAATGGGCTAATTGACCCACCTAAATTTCCACAAAAGACATAATACAATAGATACAAAATGTAAAACAAATCATGAATCAACTACAAGAGGTAAGGTTGGTGAACCAAGGGCCAATGCCACATGAAATTCTACCAAACTGGAGATACACAAAATACAATTAAGTTATTCTTTACATTATTTCCATAGTGTTACAAAGGTCAACAAGTGATAGAATGAACCAACCATCTAAAAGACCTAGAAAATATTTTTTATAGACAAGATATACTGTTTTTGTTATATTTTCCACCTGCACCATCCAAATTAATTGCTTTTGCCTGACTCTAGAAATTTTCCTACCTACTTTCAAATTTACAAGACATTTACATTAAATTTCACCCACTTCCCAGACTTATAAGACTGCAAAATATTTTCCACTGTTTGATGTTTAAATCTACAGAACTGCTAAATTAATTATCACACACTATATGGATTTATAGGACTGCAAAAATATTTCCACTGTTTTACATTTAAATCTGTAGAAATGTTCCACTAGTTCTCATCTACTTTATAGATTCATAGAACTGCAAATATATTTTCCACCCAGACCACTTGGATTAATTGTTTTTGCCAGACTACAGATTTTTCCGCCTACTTTCTAGATTTGTAAAACTACTTCATATATGTTTGCCTACTTTCTAGATTTACAGGATTGCAAAATATTTTTCATGGTTGACGTCTAAAATATTTACATTTTAGAGAATTTGGACAACCCGCAAAAGGAGAAGATTTAAATAATTTATTTAATAAAAAACTGCATGGTATTTTCCTTCAAAAGTCTTCGTGTGTTTCTCTAGGTGTAGGTGTTGGTCAAACTAGGAGTACGTGCAGTCAAACTAGGAAGCAAGCACAGTCAAACTAGGAGGTAGGTACCAGTCAAACTAGTCAACTAGATATATGCACTTGAAACTGGGAGAAAGGTGCCTAAAACTAGGAGATAGGCACCTAAAACTGGGAGATAGGTGCCTGAAACTAGGATATGAACATTGTTGACTAGGAGATAGGTGCTTGAAACTAGGAAATAGGTGCCTGAAATTGGGATTTAGGTACCACTGCGTGTACCGACCAACTCTTAAGCAATTGTCAATATGAACATGTCCACCACGTACCACCATATTTTTTAATTGGTGCAACCGTTAATGAATATGAGCGTGAGGCTCAAAATTCATTAGCAATTTTTTAAAACAATATAGCCTTAATATTTAGCTCACTAACGCCTATACACCACAACAAAATGGGGTAGCTACGAGAAAAAATAGAAAATTTGTAGAAATAGAAAGAAGCATGTTGAAGACAAAAGATTTAAGCAATTCTTATTGGTTTTATGTTGTTGATATAATAATGTACATTCTCAATAGATGCTCCACAAGAGCACTACACAAGAAGACTCCACCAGGGTTATGCATAGCAATGAATCACCATTAATTTATGAATATTAGGATTTTAAAATTTTGAAATTGGTGAATATGGGGACCCTTGATGGGGTCCCATTCACCAAAAATATTTAGGTCAAAAAATATTTTGTGGGTCGGTTCACCCCACGTTGATAATAATTTTACTATTTTTATTTTAAGTTGCCAACACTCCCACCTAAATTGTGGACCTTTCTTGCCTTGAAATTATAAAAAAAATTATTTATCCCACCAAATTAGCCTCATATACCACCAATATATACTTAACGTGACAATGATACTCATACATCTCAAACATTCAAACTCCTAAAAAAATAACCTATGGTAGCAAAAAATAATATGCCAAAACCTGAGACGATTGGTTGTATAAAGAAGAATAGATGATCGATTGTAGAGGATCATTTTATGGACAAAGAATAAGGACTAGCAGTTGAGGAAATAATGATCGGTTGTAGAGAAGTAGTGGATTGGCAAAAAATTTGATCGATTACAAAGGTAAAACCAATCAACAAAAGTGTTGATCAATTGATTATAATCAGTTTAAAGTGTAGATCTTGTTGAGCTATGTGGTTTAAAAAAATGAAAATGGAGCTCTAGATCAAAACATATACCTTTTAAAAGGTTCTCTGCAAACAAAGCACCTTTGTAACTGATCGTCACTTTTGATGATCGGTTGTAAAGGTGTAACCGATCGATACTTTTGATGATCAGATGCACCCCTGCAACCGACTAACTCTTTTGATGATTAGTTGTAGAGGTGCTCTTTTTGCATAGAATCTTCTAGGAGGCATAGCTTTTGATTCAGAGCTCCATTTTCAAATTTTTTTAAACCACCTAGCTCGATGATATCTACACTTGGTTCTTGGTAAAATCCTTAAAAACCCTTTAAAGACCTCCAAAATAAGCTCTAAAATTGCTAAAGTGCAATACCTAAAAAAAAGCAAGTAGAGATCTAGTAAGGGTAATGTGTAGAAACCCTTAAAGGATGCTAGATCTAGGCAACCTAAAATGATGGATTTGGTAAATATTGTTGTCTTATCACAAGAATATATGAAAAACAAGTGGTAGCAAAATTTTGCATCTTTTTCGGAATATCTAAGATTCAAACCATGACATGTGTATCTATGTGTTAGTTCTCTATTGATAAGTTTAGCTCTTGGCCTTATGAGAGGTCATATTTGGGATGGGAATAATCAGCCTTGAGCGTCTAGGGGTTTCTCAAACAAACCAAATCAAAAAATTAAAAAATTAAAAATAATGTGTTTATATCAATTGCATTGACTTCTAACAAATCATTTTATATAATATTTTTAACTAAATTTTATCTATTAATCATTATTTTATTTTTATTATTACATGTGTGTCTATATGTTAGTTCTCTATTGATAAGTTTAGCTCTTGACCTTACGAAAGGTCATAGTTGGGATGAGAATGATCAACCTTGAGCGTCAGTTGTAGGGGTTTCTCAAAAAACCCAAATCACAAAATTAAAAATAAAATGTTTATATCAATTGCATTGACATCTAACAAATCATTTTATATAGTTTTTTTACTAAATTTTATCTGTCAATCGTCATTTTATTTTTATTATTATATTAAAAAAAAATTGAAGGAGTTGTCTTTTTTCTTTTACATCCTTAACGTGGGCTACATCATTTATTTGTCCCAACCATTAAACCAAACTTACTTAACAAAAATAATAATTTAATAAATAAAAATATTCTTTATTTATTTATATATAGGCAAAAGCAGGGTTTAAACCACAAGGTCTGCATCCACCTCGTTGTTTTATAATTCATCGTGAAATGGACCACTGAATGTTCGAGATTTGTACCGTCATTATCAATATGACACATGTTCAAAGAATTCGGATCATACTACTACCTTTCCCCAAGGTTTGAACCTGGGTCTCTTCTTGGTAAGTGCCCAATTAGACTAGCACTTACCAATCCACCTAACCCTTAGGAGTACTTTTTATAAAAACATTCAGAATTTCAAATTTTTAATATTTAAATGTATTTGTATAGCCTCATATTCTCTCTTATTTTTATTTGTTCGAGGGGGACAACTCAACGGTTCGAGCTTTGGCTTTTCTTCGAAAAGTTTAAGGTTCAAACCGCGGTGTGGTCGAGTGTGTGAAGGAGTATGTGTGTGATGGTTGTGTGTTAAATTTCTTATTGATAAACATAGCTTTCGACTTTAAAAAATTCATGGCTCAAAAAAAATATTCTCTTACTTATTTATTTATCTATCCTACGTAGAAAGAGGCTAAAACAAAGGAAAGTCAAATAACTTCTTGAGTGTGTGAAAGAGTAGGTGTGTGATGGTTGTAAAAAATATTCTCTTATTTATTTATCTATCCTACGTAGAAAGAGGCTAAAACAAAGGAAAGTCAAATAACTTCTTGAGTGTGTGAAAGAGTAGGTGTGATGGTTGTGTGTTAAATTTCTTATTGATAAACATAGCTTTCGACTTTAAAAATTCATGGCTCAAAAAAAATATTCTCTTACTTATTTATTTATCTATCCTACATAGAAAGAGGCTAAAACAAAGGAAAGTCAAATAACTTCTTGAAGGTAAATGAAGAAACCAAATTAGTTAGAAAAGCATCAAATAAATTTTAAGCTTTTTATTAAGCCATGAGAGAGTTACACGTTGTAAAATTGTTATTAAATGTTATTGTTTTATGGGTCCTAGTTTTATTTTCTTGATGTGATTAAAAGGATAAGTTAAAGGATTGCATATGCTTTATTTTTATGCTACGTAGAAAGAGGCTAAAGAAAAAGGAAAGTCAAATAACTTCTTGAAACCAAATTAGTTAGAAAAGCATTAAATAAATTTTAAGCTTTTTATTGACCCATGAGAGAGTTACACGTTGTAAAATTGTTACTAAATGTTATTGTTTTATGGGTCCTAGTTTTATTTTCTTGATGTGATTAAAGGATAAGTTAAAGGATAACATATGCTTTATTCAGAAATTATGGTTGAGAGGGTTTTCGGTCATGGTCATGATCATGGACTTGAAAAAGCAAATTGTTGACTCACATGTATCTATATTTTTTTATTCTGTTACAGATAATGTTGTCATGTCGAACATCTTGATCTATATGCCTTGTATTGAAAGCGTTAAGTTTTTAGTTCATATATATATATATATATATATATATATATATATATATATATATATATGTATGTATGTATGTATGTATGTATGTATGTATGGGGAATCGCAGATTTTTTAATAATAATTTTTAATAATTAAAATTATAAAATGCATCCATTAAAAGTTGTTTAAACATCAATCGAATGTAAGGTTGTATATATATTTTACCTTAATTATATCTAGTTATTTGAAATTATTTAGATTATATTAATTATTTGTTTCAACCCTTGGACCAAAGACCTTGTCACTATCCAGTCCTTCTAAGGTCCCCATCACTTGGAGTAAAATTTAATTTTTATTGAGGTGGGATGGGGAGGGGTAGCTGAATTTGATCGTGTCGAGGGGATACTTGGAGGGGCGGGGACTATCATGGTAGCTTTTCGAATTCAAACCGTGCCACAAGATAATATGACAGAAACTGTTGTTGATTCTCCTATAAAATTGTGTCAGGGACAGCGCAACACTTCGGGCTTTGGTTCTTCTTCGGGAGGTTCAAGGTTCAAACAACAGGGTGGATGAGTATGTGAGGAGGTGGGTTTGTGCTGGCTGTGTTAATTTCTTTATTGATAAGCATAGCTCTCGGCTTTACGAGGGATCATGGTTGGGAGGAGATTGTTCAGCCCTATGCAGGGGTCATGGTTGGGAGGAGCCTGTTCAGCCCTATGCGTTGGACGTAGGGGTCTCGTACACTAACCAAATAAAAAAAAATGTATATATATTTTTTTGCTTGATAGGAGAGTTGGTTACAACCACACTATTTTTAGTAGTTGGCAAGCGTAGAGTTCAAACCATAAAGGCTACATCCACCAAACCTATTCCACCTTGTTATTTTATAGCTCAGCTTGAAATAGATCGTCGAGTGTTTGGAATTCATACCTTCATCAATCTAGCACGCACTCAGAAGATTCTAATCAAACTACTACCTATGTAACAGACTTCCCCTAAAGGTTTGAAATTGGGTTTCTATATATTTTTAAATATTATATGTATAAAAGACTCTAGATTATAAAGGATATTATTAAATGTTAGGAGGTTTTAAATTCTTTATATATATATATATAAACACAACACACATCATTACACATGTTGTGGTTTAAATCTTGATCGTAATCATTGTGTTGTCTCTCTAAAAACCATTTTTAGCATATTCAAAACGAGTGCTTCTCAAAATGGTAAAAATAATTAATTATATTTTTTTTTTTGAGAAATACTTCTTATACACATCCGCTTGGGGATTGAACCTGTACAATATAATATGCAGTACTTATTTTCATATTGTATATATGAACTTATATTTTAATAGATAGTTTTGTATATTACTTATTTGAGATGAATTATTTATCAGTCGATCATCTTTTATTAACATTGGATCTTTATGTTTGTTAAGATTTGAATTTAAATTTTTTTATAAAATAAAATCTACTTATAATTAAGTCAAAACAACTCACTTGGATGAAACACATCTTCATACATAAAAGATACCTATGAATACCTAAACCTCATCCTTTTCTATAAAAAACAACTCAACTCAACCTTTTAAACTTAACATTATTATTAACATATAATAATGTTAAAATTCATCCATAAAATTTCACAAGTAAAATAAATTAATAAAATTAAATAAAATCAAACAAAAATAACGTAAATAAAATTGTCCACATTAAGCTTTAAAATATTTGTTTTAAAAATCTTTAAACTTTAAGGGAACAAGAACCTTTTTAAAAAAGGCTTGGTAGAGTAGAAAAAATAAAAAGGTTATAAAATATGAAATAGGGAACAAAGAGGCTGGTAGAGTAGAAAAAATAAAAAGTTATAAAATATAAAATAATTTATATTAGAATACAAAGTTATTTTTAAGAGTTTAATTATTAATAATTAATATTTTTTTATTGAGTAAATACTTTTTATACATATACATATTATACTAACAAAAATTAGTTATGATTAGACGATATTAATTTAAAAAAAATACAAATTAGATTTAGAAGTTAATATTCCATGACCGTGTTCTTATACTTAGAATTATTATCCAAAATTATCATAAAAACAATCTAATTTTTTATTTATTTATTTTAGGATGGCTTTCATTATCATCCCTATAAGAAACCCTTGGAAGTGTATATATAAAATTGTTATATCTATGAGCTTAATTCAATGATGTATAGATTATATGGAAAGTTTATTGTTAACTTTAGTATTGATGAAGGTTGTTAGAGGGGGAGGTTTTTCGCAAGACTGTTCAAACTACCGAACTTGTTTTGGTCATATTTCATTTATTCGAATTTGGATTAAGCTGAAATATTAAGGGTAGATGTCTGAGAAACCCTAGAATGTTTCCACCAATTTTCAGATCATTTAGAGCAACACAAATCCTAACGCATCTCTATGTGTGAACGAGATTTTTGATAAGCGATTGTACGAGGGTTTCATCTGGGTTGAGTGCAAGTAGCTCTAGAGGTTGGTTTTCAGGGTCTTCGAGCCCTAACAGCCAATATTTTTGTGGTTTCTGCTCAATATTTTAGTAGGATATGTTGCAGGGAATCCAATATGGATTATAAATTTATCTTTCAATAGATATTCATGCTGGGAACTTGAATGACAACGACTTCCAATTTGTTGCACAAAAGAAAAGTGAAAATCATACCTTTCCATGACATCTAGGGCATATATTAAAGAGATAACGAAACAAGTTTCAAACAACTGATTAAAAAATGGTAGAGATCTCAAGTGAATTTGGTGCTAAGGTGCACCCACAAAATAAATCCACTATGGAAACCCCTATCAAAGGTAAAAAATTCCAAGAATCAGCCCTAAAAATGAATTTGAGGGATGCCCTCCATGGTGGACAGTCTCAATCTAATGCTAATATTAATATTAGGGTTTCCCGTAAACCTCTAAGAATGCCTAAGATGGGTCCTAGGAAAACAAAGTCAGTATGTCTTACAGCAGTTGATGGAACTCATATTGTTAAGATTGATATGGGTAACATTCATACTAACATTGAAGATCTGGAAAAAAAAGGACTAATTTATCGTTTTGTGGGTTTTTTTCCGAGCCTATCTTCTTTCAAAGTCTAGGCTGCAAAAAGTTGGAAAACTAAAGGTGAATTACAAATCTCTATTTATCAAAATGGTTATTTTCTTGTTTTATTTGCTAATAATGAAGATAGAGAGAAAACATTTCAAGGGGGTCCCTGGTTCTTTGGAAGGGTAGGGCTTTTCATGAAGCCTTGGTATACTAAATTTAAAGTTGAAGAAGAGATGTCTTCTACAGGTCCCGTGTGGGTTAGACTCTTTGGCCTCCCAATTGAATTCTGGAATCCGATTGTTTTTTCTTCAATTGAAAAACTCTTTAGGAACTTTTATGATGACAGTTGATTGTACTAAAAAATTTGAACATATTATTTATGCTTGAATTTGTGTTTTAATGGATTTTGACAAATCCCTACCTAAAAATATCACATTACAATTTGGGGAGGACACTTGGGAGAAAGTAGTGGACTATGAGAACATTCCTTTTCATTGTAGAATTTGCCATGAATATGGTCATTTGGCTAGTGTTTGTCCAAATAAAATTCTAGATCAAAAGAAAGAAGATATAAACTTAGCAGGTTTCCAAATGCCTAAGAATAAGAACACTAAAAAAAATAGTTATGAAGGATCAATCTAAGTTATCTGCTAATATGTTTGAAATTCTTTCCTAACTGATGTCCCAAGTGAGGCAGAGGAAATAATGGAAACATAAATCTTAGAAACACAATTTAAAAATCAAGAGAACTCATAGACAAACCAACAAATCAAAGGTTTTCAACAAAAAAAAGGGGGAAAATATACACAAGAAAAACAATCTTCTACATGTTAAAACTTCAAATAATACAATGTTCCAATATAGACTTTTTTGAACCTTCTGGTAACACTTTGGTTGTGTACATCCATTCTTCAAGGTTAGAAGCCATCTCAAATTCAATTAGAGTAATTCAAGAAACAACAAAAAAAAACTAAAGATGGATTCTAATCAAAAGGCAGGTCGCAAGACCAATCAAAATCATATGGAAAAAGAAGGTGAAAAACTTGTAGAGGAAGGTAATATTAATACCCTTCCCAAATTTTTTAGCCCTATTGTTAATTAAGATAATCACTTGGAATATTAGAGGACTCAAAAGAAGTCTTTCAAAGCAAAATGAAATTAGAAGAATGATTCAGATAAATCATCCACATCTTGTTTTCCTTCAAGAAATGAAGATGTCAATAAAGGAAATGGAATCAATTGCTAGTAAAATTTGGCTACCTAGAAAAGTGGTTTCCCTTAGTTCCTAGGGGACTTCTGGTGGCATTGCTTGCCTTTGGGGCCCAAAAGAGGTAGTTATTCACCATATGATTGGAAGTTGAGGTCTTTTTGCTATAGCTATTCAAAGTAGACATTCCAACCAAATTTTTCTCTACACTACTATTTATGCTTTGACTACTTTGGAGGAAAAAATAGGACAGTGGAAGGATATAACTTATATTATCTCTCATTTTCCTGAAGCTTAGATCTTGATCGGAGGAGATTTCAATACCATCATATATTTGGATGATAAAATAGGGGGAAATAGAAATTTGAACAGGAGAACTGACCTCATGAGTGAATATCTTGTAAACCTCTAACTTGCGGACATCCAAACAGATAATGGCCATATGAATTGGTCTAACAAAATGCAAGGCTTAGCTTGTATAATGGAGAGATTGGATAGGTTCTTGCTCTTTGAAAATTTCTTAATCCATGGTCACATTCCTAAAGTTAAGACTCTTAACTTTGTTGGTTAGGATCACTGGCCAGTCAAGTTGGAAATGTGGAAAACCAATGTGAGTTCATCTCCTTTTTTATTTTAGTTAATGTGGCTTAGAGACAGTTCCTTTATACCTTGAGTGCAACAATGGTGGAAGGAAGGTAAACCTAGGAATGGGACTGCGATGTTCTATTTTACCAAAATATTACAATATATTAAATATAAAATCAAGACTTGGAACTAGAAGGAGTTTGGGGATGTTCATAAAATAAAATATGAAGTTATTGATCAACTTAAAAATTTGAATAATAAAATCTATTTAGCTAGTGTCATAGAGAGTAGAAGTGCAGATGAAATTAATCTCATAGCTCAATTAGAGGAATGGAAAAAAGAGAAGAACTCTTATGGAAGCAAAAATCTAGAATTCAATGGCTCAAAGAAGGAGATCGAAACACAAATTTCTTCTACAAATCTCTTCTAGCTCAAAGATATCACAACTTTATTTCTTCCTTGAAATCAAATTTTGAAGATGTTGTCTACACTTGGGATGGCATGAACTCTATTGTTGTCAATTACTTTTCCAATATTTTTGTTGCTACTCCTCTTGACTCAACTTCTCAACAAAATATTCTTCAAAAAATCTCTTCTCTTATCACTTCTGAGGATAAATCTATTTTGAATGTTTTTTTTACTATCAATGAGCTTCAACAAAAAGTTTTTGAAATGCAAAAATGGAAAACCCCAGGTCCTAATGGTTTTCCCATTTAGTTCTAATAAGAGTTATGGGATATCCTTCATGTTAATTTATTAGAGGTGGTGGAAGAAGCTAGGAAAACCAAAGAAATTTTGAAGGTTATCAATAAAACTTATATTACTCTTGTTCCAAAATCTCAAGAGGCTTATTATATCTCAGCTTTTAGACCTATTGCTTTATGTAATGTTCTTCTTAAAATCATTACTAAGATCATGGTAGATAGGTTGAAGCCTCTTTTGCATAAGATTATTTCCCCTGAACAAGGGGGTTACGTGGAAGGGCGTCAAATAGTGGATGAGATAGTTCTTACTCAGGAAGCCATCCATTCCATGGCTATGCAAAAATCTTCTTCCATGTTCGTTCGGTTAGACTTATCCAAAGCTTATGACAGAGTGGATTGACACTTACTTATCAAAGTTTTGAGGCAATTTGGTTTCTCTCATGATTTGATGGATTGTATTATGGGATGTATCTCTTCAATTTCCTATTTAGTTCTTATCAATGGTAGGCCTTCTTAGTTATTCCCAAATTCTAGAGGTATTAGGCAAGGTGACCCCCTATCCCCTTATGTGTTCATAATTATTGTTGAATGCTTAGGTAGGACTATAACCAAAAAGAGAGAAAAAAACCCTTGAGGGAGTTACCATTGCTCATGGAGCTAGTCCTATCTCTCATCTTCAATTTTTTGATGACTCTAATATTTTATGTACATATACAGTTAAGGAAGCTTCTGATATTAAGCAAATCATTAGTTTTTTTTCTAAGGCTATCGGGCAATTAATCAATGAAGATAAATCTTAAGTCATTTTCTTTCATTGCTTTTCTAGACAGGAATCCATGGTCTTGGATAAATTAAGATATAAGAATATCTCCCTTCCAATCACTTATTTAGGTATTCCCATCAATATTCGAAGATAGAAAAAAAAGATTGGAATTGGTTGTTGGACAAAGTCAAGAAGAAAATTGGAAAGTGGACCAATAGGTGGCTTTCTTCTAGGGGTAGAATCACTTTGGTAAAATTAGTCCTTCAAGCTATTCCTATTTATGTTTCTACCATTTTGAATATCCCAAATGTTGTTCTTCGACAATTGGATCAAATCAGTCATCGGTTCCTCTAGAGTGGTACTAAGGAGAAAATAAAATGGGCCTTGGTGAAATGGGACACTTTATGTCTTCCTAAGAATGAAGGGGGGTCAGGATTTTGGTATGCTATTAATAACAACAAATCTTTAGCTGCTAAATTATATTGGATGATTTTGCATAACCCCAATGCTCTTTGGGCCAAAAATATCCGTGCTAAATATACCAAGAACAAAAGTCTTGAAGATCTTGTTCACTATCAATTGCCTTCCAAAGGTTCTCCCATTTTAGCAGTTCTTAAGACTGGTGAGGATTTGATAAAAAATTTGGATCATTCATAATGGTCAACAAGTAAATTTTTGGATAGACTCTTGGGATGGTAACAAACCTTTGATAACTCAATTTCTCGATTGGAGGCCTTGGATGGACGAGATTCACCAAGTTAACTGGATAAAGGTAGCTAATTATTATCGATACCATACTGGTAATTTAGAGGTTGGTAGATATTGGATCCCTATTGAGGACTAGCCAATTCAAATCCCAAAAATGCAAAGACAAGATATTAATGCATCCTTCATATGAGATATCTCTCTTGGACCCATGATAAATATTGTTTTGGATGGAACAACACTACTAAGGGTGAGTATTTAGTTGCTCAACGTTAGTTTGCCTTATGCCATAATAATCCCAACCAATCATCTGACATATTTTCTCAGTTGTGGGCTCAAAAGCTCTGACCTAAGGTGAGTTTCTTTACTTGGTTTTTATTGCATCATAGGGTGCTTACTGGAGAGCATCTTATGAAGCATGGTTTTCATGGCCCTTTTAGACGTGAAATATGTGGAGAGAATGTAGAAACTTAGCCATATTTTTATTGAGTGTACTTTAGCCTCTAAGATATGGAGGAGAATGGTCATTTTACTTGGCTTACAATGATCCAATGTTTTACTTTTGAACAACTTTGGAGGGATTGGCCTAAACAAGAGGGTGTTGATCATTTTATTAGTCAGTTAGTTTGGATGGGTTCTACCATTCTTCTTTGGAATATCTAGAATGAAAGGAACAACCAAATTTTCAATCAATAAAGGAAGGATATTCACTATATCTTGTAAAATACAATTGCCAACTTAGTTGAATCAATCCAACAGATCATTAATCACCCCCAAAACTCCCACAAAATATGGGATCAAGTGATGCAAAAATTGAACATTAACTCTTCTAAGGGCAACCAAATTAAAAGGAATGTGAGTAGTTGCAAGATGGATAGAACAAGGAATTGGCAACCTCCTCCTAAGGATTTTGGAAAAGTCAATACATATGGAGCCTTTAGAGGAAACCCTAGAAAAGCTAGTGTGGGAGGAATTGGTAGACTTTCAGATGAATCCCTAGTTTTTACTTTTGTGGAGGATTTGGGTATTCAATCCAATAACCTTGCTAAGGGGTATGGTATCCTTAGAGGTCTTCAAGAGGCTACTAAGGTTGGATGGGAAAAGGTGCTAGTTGAGTCAGACTCTCAACTCATGATTAATCTGTTGATGACTCCTTATAAGAATTATAAGGTTGATTGGAGAATAAAAATAATTATTGAGAAGATTTAGTTAATTCAAATGGGATTTTTGAAAGTTGATTACAATTATGTGGTCAAAAATCATAACAAGAGTGTTGATGCTTTAGCTAATTGGGCTTTGGACAAAGGTGATCTTACTTGCTACGACCACCCTCCTAGATGGTGGGGTTCGCAAATAAGGGAAGCTCTTATTTATGTCCTTTATTTGAATGGCTATAGTTATGTAAGGGTTATGCATAGCGGCGAAACTTCGCCATTTGGGCGAAAAAAAGCATTTGAAAATTTTTCGGGACCCGGACGTCGGCCATTTAGCCGAATTTTTGGAGAAAAAATAAATTTTAGGTGTCGGTTAGCCATCCTTTGATGAGAGTATCACGAATATTTTGAAAAATTTGCAAGTAATCCCGCCTAAATAAAGTACCCTTTTCACCCTAAAATTTTAGAATTTCTAAATTATCCCGCCAAACTCGCCAAGTATACCTCTATATATAATTAACACCCCAGGGATACATTTTCATTTTCAGACCGTGTTCTATACCCGACGAATATACCGACACAATTCTTCACAACACCGAAACCTTTTCTGTGACTGACCGTAACCAATTCTGCAACCGGACGGAACCTCGTCTACAACCGTCCAAAACTATTTTGGCAACCAGGATCGGTTTCTACAACCATCTTGAAACCACTTCTATAGTAGGAACCACTTTTGCAACCAGACGAAACCACTTCTACAATCGGATCCTATTCTGCAACCATTCGGAGCAACTTTTGCAGAAGGTACCTCCTTCGTAATCGGATGAAACCACTTCTACAGTCGGATCCTATTCTACAACCGTTCGAAACAACTTCTACAATTAAATCCTATTCTACAACCATCTAGAACAACTTTTGTAGCAAGAACCTCCTCTACAACCAGACGAAACCACTTCTGTAGCCGAAACTTATCATGCAACCGGACAAGACCACTTTTTATCCGGATCTTTTCCTGCATTCGATTGGAACCAGTTCTGCAACCGAAATATTTTTAACCGGATCCTGGTCCGCACCGGACCTCTTTTCACACCAGGTTCTCTGTCACTGCTCTGCTTGCCATGTTTTTCTTTATTTTGCCATGTTCTGCATGTTATTTTTCCTGGTTCTGCATGTTTTTCTTTATTTAATGATTTTTCAATCCTGTTCTGCACCACACCAATATCGGAGCCCTCTTCTGCATCTGGAATGTCATTGCTCTATTCCCATGTTTTTCTTTATTTTGCCATGTTTTGAATGTTTTAAAACTCTTTGATTCTTAGTTTCAATTCAGATCTTTTTTCCTTGCTAAGATTATACATGAGTAAATGCTTTGGTTCTCTAAAGACATATTGATGCTCTTTTTCTCAGTTAAAGTGCTTTCACCAGAAAACGAACCAGTGGCATAAACTGATAAAATCACAATAAAGAATGGCAGGAAAAAAGTATGTATAATCTACCACCCAAACAATTGTTTATTCTATTTACAATATTATCTTAAGGCCTCCAGAAAGTACACCCTCTTTAACCTTTTTTTTTGTAACAAGTAAAATGTCACCCAGTGATGGAAAGAAGGGCACCAAATCTTCTGCTGAAAAGAGTATCCTCAAATATTTTAGCCAAACTTCGAAATGCAACGAGCCAACGACATCCATGCAAATTCAAGGTACAAATGATTTTTGACTTTCCAATATGTGCTTGATTGACGATTTGAATATTTTTTTGTAAATTTTTTTATCCAAGAATGATAAAAAATATTATGGTATGCTACTATGCAGAATACCCTATCGATCCTGATATGCCTCCACTTGAAGATATTCCCCAAGAAGAGATGCCTTTTATTGAAAATCCCCTTAGAAATGACATCCAACAAACACTTGAAGACAACACGCAAAATGACATCACAATTGAAAATGAAAGTGATAAATCAAAATCATTACAAGCTTCAATTGAATCTTCAACCAAAAATTCCAAAAAAAGAAAAGCGTCTCTCTGGATACTTGGAAGGGGATTTAGGAAAGAATGGGTAGAAATATTTCCCTGGCTTGAGCCTGTCATGACTGAGGATAACCAAATCGATGAAAAAGAATGTAGATGCAAAATTTGCAGTTGGAGACTTGGTAAGGATCATAGGCTTCAAAACAAGATTGATACAATTGAAAAACATGTTGGCAAATCTTATGTAAAAGTTATAAAAAGTAATGGTGAAGTTAGTAAAGAAGTTAAGTGGAAGGATGCATCGGAATGTATGCATTTAAGATATGCTATAGAATATGACAATCACTTAAAGCAACAACAATCTCTTGTTGAGAAAGGTGGAACAATTGGAGCCCAATTTCACAAAATACAGAAGACTATTTTAGCTTCAAAAAGTATGCAGTTTGTCGTTGTTTACAATATTCTCAAGAAAGGTAGACCAATGTCTGATTTTATTGATTATAAGCAGCTATTACGCCTTTTTAATGTGCAAAACCTTCCTAGTTCTCATTGGTCAGACCGAAGTGGTTGGGAAATGGCAAAATGTTTATCTTTGGTTGAGAAAGAAGACCTAAGGGAGCAAGTAAAACTTGCCAAATTCATTTCACTTTCTATTGATGAGGTAACAACTGTGGATAACACATCTTGGATTTGCATGCATGTGTACACATTTCAAAATCATATTAGAAGGCCTATTTTGTTGGGAATACATAAGATGTTGGAAAGTTCAAATGCAAAAAATATTTATAATGTTGTTGTCAAAAGTTTAAAGAATATTGCGGGAATGAATGATATAGACATAGCAACAAAGTTAATTTGCGTTGGAGCTGATGGAGCTGCTATTATGCAAGGTCACAGGTCTGGTCTTTGTGTTCGACTCCAAACCACAGTTGCCCCATATATGATCCCCATTCACTGTATGGCTCATAGAGTTAATCTTGCATATAAAATTGTGAGCACATTTTCAAATGTTGCTAAAGTAGAAAACCTTATTCGTGATATTCATTCTTATTTCTCATTAAGTCCGAAAATATTTGCAGAGTTTCAGCAGTTTGCACTAGGAGTTACAGAAGGGAAAAAATTGTTAAAATATGTGGATACAAGATGGATTTCACTGTATCAACCTGCTCAGAGAGTTTTGGCAGAATATCAATCATTGACGGGGTTTATGCATGCAAATCGCAGAATAGTTGATAAGGCAAAAGATATGTTGTTCCGTTTGACTGACTTGGAAACACTTTTGACCTTATGTGGTATTCTTCCAATGTTAAAAGAAATGAACAGATTAATTAATCTTGCACAAGAGAGATCCATCTATATCATTGATTTTATGAGGATGAGAAAACAAATATGCGTGCTTCTTGATACATTATATGTGTCTAATGCAGATTTTATAGAACCTGTATTTGATAGTTGGAATACATTGATAAACGTGAACAATCCAAAAAGCTTCTTGAAGTTTGACATCAATGATCATCTTTGTATTAATGTTCATGAAAATATGATACATGTTTATTGTTTTGAAAGGCAATCAAGTATAGTTGTGGAATATTTTGAAGAAGTTCCTGTAACACACAATAGATTTCATGTTGTAATATAGAAAACAAAGAGTAATTTGTCAAATATAGCAAAAAATTTGATAGGTGAGATAAGAGAACGGTTTCAGAGAGATGAGTTGCTCGAGTCCATGGGTGTGGTTAACCCCATGTTTTGGGGACCTTGTACTAAATACAATTCTGTAAATGAGTTGTTTATTAAATATATGGGTAACCTCATTGACCATTTCAGTAAGAGTGTGGAAGTCAATGGTGTTGAAATTAAAGGTATACTCAACAGTGATCTTTTGAAAGAACAGTCATCGCATTTTGGAAGAACAATGGTTGTGCAAACATCACTTATGACAGGTGTCCATGAGATTGGTTCCACTGCACGTTTGTGGCAAAAATTGTATCCAAGCACAATCTTAAAAGATACTATAAGTGAATACTTTCATTTATATGAATTATGTGAAACAATGATTTTGGGGTCAGTCGAAGATGAAAGAGTTTTCAGTGCACTTGCTTTTGTTAAATCTAAACTCCGCAATAGACTCGACAAGAATTTAGAAAATTGTTTAAGAATTTATGTGTCTTCATATCATTTGGATACATTTTCGTATGACAGAGCGTTGGAACACTGGAGTTCCTTGGTAGACAGAAGAGGAACGTCGAATACGATCGATAACGATGATGATGATGCTTTCAGTGATCAGATGGTGGAGACACAGATTTTTGCTATGCTTCATAATGATTCTGGACAAGCTGATATGTTTCAGCTTCCATAGTGATAATTTTCCATGATTTCATTGACAATGATAAACATGAATTGATTTGATAGCAGATTTCTCAATATTGTTCCAGATTTATATGATTTCAAAGAATTGTTGTTTTAAATCACATTATTGTTTTAAAATTACATGGCTTATATCATTTTTGTAGATTGTAAAATTGTATGTTTATGTCTTAGTGTCTCAACTCTCATTTCATTGACAATGATAAACCCAAATATTACATAATATTTTCAAACTCAAATATTACATAACATTTTCAAACCCAAATTAGATATTGCAGTCTTTTTAAAACATTTTCAAACAAAAATTACATAACATTTTCAAACAGAAAATTTCATATTAACTAGTTCAAAAAGAAATATATTACATCGTTCAAACATTTTTAAACCCAAATATTACATAACATTTTCAAACTCAAATATTACATAACATTTTCAAACCCAAATTAGATATTGCAGTCTTTTTAAAACATTTCAGAAATTACATAACATTTTCAAACAAAAAATTCATATTAACTAGTTCAAAAAGAAATATATTACATCGTTCAAACATTTTTAAACCCAAATATTACATAACATTTTCAAACTCAAATATTACATAACATTTTCAAACCCAAATTAGATATTGCAGTCTTTTTAAAACATTTTCAAACAGAAATTACATAACATTTTCAAACATAAAATTTCATATTAACTAGTTCAAAAAGAAATATATTACATCGTTCAAACATTTTTAAACCCAAATATTACATAACATTTTCAAACATAAATTAATATATTACAGTATTTTTAAAACATTTTCCAACTCAAGTCTCAAATATTACATACCAATTTCAAACAAAAATTACATATTGTAGTCTTTTTAAAACATTTTCAACATTTTCAATCTTTTGATTGGTGCTTGGATGCTTCACTAGTGGTTGGAGTTGTCGTTTCTTTTCCTTTATCAACTTATGTGACACTCTCTTCTAGCAGTGCTCCAACTCTAACAAGGTTATCACGTACTTTCACAATACTTGACACACATGTTGCTTCTTCTTTGTTTGGATCTTCAAGTATTGTTGGAAGTGATTCTTTCATTTTCTCAAGCACCTTATCCGGATCTTCTTGCAACTTCTCTTTGATGTATTTTTTTAAATGATTGTTTTCTAAAACCTTTGCCTGCATTTTTTTTCATTTCCATTGCTTTCATCAAACATGTCTTTGTTGTATGAATATTGACATCCATGCTCTTAACTTGTGTTTTCAAATTTTCAAAATTTGACTGCAAAAACAAATTGAAAACTTAATTCGAAAGGGATATATTGAAATTATTACAAATTTTCAAGAAATATAAAAATTTAACTGCAATAGAAAATTGAAATACATATAACTTTTTTACCTCAGCCAATTCTCTTGCAGTCTCAACAATTGCAACCTTGTCCTTATCAGAAGCCCATTGGTTGTAAAATGCTTGGGCTTCAACATTAACATTCTCCAATCTACCAACAACAACATTTAACACATCATCATCATAAGTAAAATTAGATTTAACTATTCTTGATGTAGCCTATTTTAGCAGGCCATCAAGCTTTTCAGGTTCAAATTTGACCAAAGAATAAATAGATTCTCTTTTTTCATAATTTTTATATCGGGCATTAATTTCCCTAATAAGGACCTTTGCTCGATATTCCCATTCTTTCAACTCCTACAAATATTTCAACACAAACTCCTTAATTGTTGACTCGGTACTTTCAACCAATGAAACATTTTCATTAAAATTGACAACATCATCCTCAGTTTGAGGACCCTGAGGATGAGGGTTGTCTCCTTGAGTGGGTGGTACTGATGTCTACTCAACTGTAGGGGCTTCTTCTTCTTGTGCTATATCTTTAAGCACATATATTGCCTTGAAGCCTACAATGTTGCCCTACAAAAGGAAATCCTCATCAAGTTGAATATTATCCAATCCTGGTCCAGAACATTCTAGTGCTTGTGAATTTGTAGAAAATGTAAATTGAGACCATCCATACCCAAAACTTGTTGCTGGCATGTGTGATCTCTATGGGTGTGAAAACCCATGCCCAGAACTTTGTGTAGTGCCCTGTGATCTCTGTGAAAACAATCATTTTCCAACATCGACTTGCCCTCGCATAGGCATTATCGGAGGCTGTGTCGGTGCCTATCACTGATTTGGTGGAAGTGGTGGCTATGGTGAAACCGGTGAGTGTGATGCAACTGGAGGTGGTGGTGGCATATGCCCTCTAACTTGTGATGTTACTTGTTGAACATGAGAATCAACTAAAAATAGTCAAAAACATTTTGTTAGAATTCTTCTTAAAATAAAAAATATCTTAATTTAAATTAACTACACATAGATTTACCTGAAGATGATGAAATGTGTTGAAATTGTCCTGCAATGGGGGAGGGGTTGGCCACACTAGATTCGGCTTGCACATTTTGTGCATACCTAGGTGTACGAGAAACCCCAAGAGTAGCTGCTTGCCTGGAACATTTGTGTGACCTCTGCATAGGACCAGGTGTTGCTTCAGAGCCCGTGTCTTTAGAATCACCTGTTTGTTCTGACCTGTGACCCCTAGTGGCAGCAATCTATTTACTCCTTGTAATTTCTACCTTCCCCTGCATATAGATGAAAAGAAAAATTAAAAAAGGGAATGTGGTAAACTATAAAATAGTATGTCAAGGACAATGATGTAGTTATTACCTTCAATTCCTCTGCTGACATGGCAATAGACTGTAGTGTTGCATGCACTACAATTGGTACAGGAGTAGTCAATAAATTATGAAAACACTCAAAATATAAAGCTAAAAGAAAATTTACAGTGCCCACAATGGGTTGAGTCTTGTTGGTTGCCAGTTGGACCGTGTGCAACTCGGACCTGATTCGATCCGAAATATAAGTGCACCAATCGAACCTGTGATTTTTCTTAGACTGAACAATATAAGCAAGTGCCCAAAATAGAATTTTTGGTCTTCCCATCAGAATAAGTCTGGCCTAGAAAAATTTGATAATGGCCTTCAGAGTTTGATGGTTAACATCGTTGATTGATAAACCTCTTTTTGATTTGGCGGCAGAAGCTGCATAAAAAAATTAGATGTCAATTTACAAATTTGAAACATTGAAAATTAATAAAATATAATTAACAAGATTTATACCTACCAAATATTTCGATGAAAGACCGTACTTGCTTTCGAGGTGTGCTTTGTCATCTGGAGAAAGTTGCAACCTCGTCGACACTTGAGAAAAACCAATGAATGGAAGACCTGTCAATCTGTGAATATCTCCAGGGGTGATGCTGAAAACCACATTTCTATTTCATACTTTAATGTTCACTATAGCCCTATCGTGGTCATAACCAGATATAATATGTTGTAGGAGAACTTTATCTATTCTAAATTATGGCATGGAAATGAGGGTTGATAAACCTGCATTATTGAGCCACTAAAAGTTCATCCCTGGAGTTGTTATCAGATCTGAAATCAAAGTGCACAAAAAATTCTTGAATTTTGGTGCGGTTGTGGAAGAGGTATCCATTGCAAGAAGTTGGAAGTGGAAGAAAAAGGATTGGGAATCGAAACGGAAAGGTTGATCGAAAAGGTTAGCTCTGGTTGTAGTAGTCGTAGAAACAAAATGGAAAAATGACAGTTGATGCCCTTTTATAGATTGAGAAATAGAGTTGACACGTGGCAGCATCGTATTGGACATGCGGTATTGGACATGTGGTAGACGAACCTTTTCTGCATCCGATAAAATGTAGGACCAGATTCTATTCTACATCTGATCAATGCCCGAATCATATTGTGCACCCGGTTCGAGACCAGATAAAATTACACTTAGTTGGTGACTGAATCTGAGTATTTATCTGATCCAAAACTAGAGCAAATTATATAGTCGATCCAATACCGAATCATAATATGCTCCCGATCGGCAGTTGGATCATTTTATGTTATCGATCGATGGTTGAATCATAGTATACATCTGATCGTTGATCAGATAGTATGATGCATTTGAGTCATCACTAGATCATATTATGCATCTGATCCTTCATTGGATCATAATATGCATCTGGTCGGTAATCGAATCATAATATGTATTCAGTTTGTAACTGGCCAAAACAAGTTCTGCAACTGGAGCATTTTTAGCCGGATCCTAGTCCGCATCAAACCTCTTTTCACACCAGGTTCTCTATCACATTTTCAAACTCAAATCTAAAAAATTACATAACATTTTCAAACATTTTCATGTCCAAATATTTCATAACATTTTAGTTAGATTCTTGGGTAAAAAGACCAAGATCCAAGATAAGAAGAGTAGGTATTCTTCTTGACGAGTATAGTTGAACTCTTGCCTACTACAACCTTCAGAAAGAGGCCACCCTTCTTGTCCTAAATCTTGGCCCACTTTACCAAAGAAGAAAGTTTCTTATTAAAGCCTCTGAAAGAAGTGTGCACTTAATCATGTGGGATAAATAGTTATGTGGGATAAAGTGTGCCAATACTGCATGGGTTTTCCCCTAACAACGGCAATAGCGATAACGTGCTACAATCCTTATCTTTACTAGATGCCATATCAGATCTCTTCCTCCTTGGATACCCAAAATTCGAACGTCGTTGATCATAATTATGCACCCGATCCGAGACCGATACATATTATGCACCCGATCCGAGACCGGTACATATTATGCACTCGATCTGAGACCGGTATATAATATGCATCCGATTAGAGACCGGACCATATTATGCATCCGGTTTGAGACCGGACCATATTATGCATCCAGTCCGAGACCGGACCATATTATGCGTCCGAGCCCTTGTCAAGATTTTAAACGTAGCCGACATATTTTTGACCTGGTCCGGCAAAACTTTGAAATTCGCCCTTTTTTGCCAATTTTTTTTGGAAAATTAAGGTCATTAGCCATGCCATCATACATGCAGTTCGTCAGGATTCGCTAGGGTTTCGAAATAATTTAGCCATTTTTTTACAAGTACCTTTCGGGTCCTACCTCTTATGCATAACCCTGAGTTCTGGAGGTACCTAGTTTCTTCTTGCTTTATTTTTTCTTCTCTTTGGTTCGATTAGGGTATTTTAGTTTTCTAGATCAAACTAATCTTTCTTTGGTTTCCTTTATTGATTCTTGCCTTAAAAGTCTTTTGGCCTAGAAAAATCATTGTTGTGTTCTATTTTTTTCTTTTTTTATTTAGTTTTATGAAGTGTGTGTCTGTTTTTGTTTTGTTTTTTTTTGTTCTTGTAGTTTTATTGTTTTGTGTTTTTTGTTGTTCTTGTGTTTTTGTTGTTTTGTGTTTTTTGTTGTTGTTCTTGCTCTTGTGTTTATGTATGTTTGTGTTAATTGATATTTTTGTTTTTTAGTGTGTGAGTGTTTTCTATGTTTTTATTTTTGTTTGTTGTATGTTGTTGGTTGTTTTTTTATTTTTTTTACTTTTTAGGTTTTGGTTGTTTTTGTTTTTCATGTTTTTGTTGGTTGTGTCTTTGTAGTGTTCTATTATTTTTTGTTATGTTTGTGTTTTGTTATGTTGTTCTTGTATTTTTTTGTGTGGTTCATGTTGTGTTTTTTTTTAATATTATTGTGTGTGTTTGGTTGTGTTTTATCTTTTTGACACACTCAAGGAGCATGTTTTTTTTTTTTTATCTTTTTGTGTGTTTGTGTGTTTTTTTGTTGTTTCAGGTTTACTCCTTGAGTATGTCAAATATGGTAGACCAGGTGTGAGCCCTGAGCAATTTTTGCGAAAGAGATACCCCTGCCTCCTTGGGTCTTACCCGAAAGTGGCATCCCTTCTAAGATGTTTTCCACAAAAAAAATAATTGATGAAGGTTAAATAAATAAAATCCACTTCAAATTTAAATTCAAACAATGAATTTATCTATCTTTTACGCTCTTTGGTATGTATATAAATAAAACTAAAATACTTCTTGCAAAGAAGGAATACATCCATAATAGCCTATCCAAATAAATCATTATTTTCTTTTTCAATAAGCTATATAGTTTTATGATACCTAGTCCCAACATAATAGCATAACATTATATATTCTATTAGGTTAATTAGGCCTTATCCGACATTAATAGCATAACATTATAATCTTTATTATTTCAAATATTAGTGTTCATGTATGGAATTGAAACCTTGATTTAAAATGTGAAATTCCTTATTTCACTTATTTGTCTTAGACCCCTTGTGATTATCAAAGTGGACCATTTTTCTCCTTAGTGTTGATGATGTTATCTTGCTTGCCAAATATTAGTGGATCTAGAGAAAAATTATAAGTCCTCCACATATTTCATGATAAATATAAGCTTGAATAATATCGATAAAACTAAAATTATGATTTCAATATACTAATTAAAATTAAGAGACCAACACCTATTTTTACACTGGAGACTTCATATGATGAGCACCATGTTGTAAACATCCTCACAATAATATGATTCAAAACATGGGCAATGATTCTAAGATTTTTTTTACAAATTCTATTATTCCTTTCATGCCATAAATACCAAAAAATAATGACAAAAACCAATCCTTTATAGAATACATAATGTTTTAGCTTTTCAATAATTATTCCAATATTTTATCAACTCTTTCAATGTTGAATCTATCCAATATATTCCATTTTTTGAAAAGCAACTCTAAATAATTTAAGCAACGGGACAATAAAGAAGTGAATAAATTGATGTTTCTATGTCCTTCTACCATATGTCATACCTAAACGTTTCATGAAATCTTGTTCTTTGTAGACTCTCAATTATAAAAAAATTGCTTTGGATTACTAACAAAATGAATATTGAGGCCTTAGATAGGTCCTCAAGTGACCCGACATTCTTCTAAGGAAAATATTTGAAAGTATCCACTATCTTTAATTTGGTTCTAAAGCAACTCATCCTTGTACATAAAAATATGAAGATAAAACTCTTAATAGCATATGAAGCTCATCTATTATTTGTTTGAGATCCTCTTATTAAACCATATTATTAATAGAAATATATTAAATAAAATTATTGTTCACATTAGTACAATTTTTACCTTTGAACCTTAACAAGTTAAACATGTTCAAGCTAGTAGTTGTTATTTTAGATAAAAATAAGATGATAAGGCCTCAACAAAGCATCAAACAAAAAATTATAGAATCCCCCTCATTGACTAACCACCTAATATGTTTCTTGATCCAATGCAAACTATGATATAATATTTCATGTTATTTATCCCATAAGCAAGGTTTTTTTCTTGAACAATATTAATGCATCAAGATAATCTTGTATATTTTTGAAGTAGCACTTTTTCCCAACTCTTTTATTGGTCCTTGAATAATATTCAACCAAGTTTAATCCCTAATGCCAAACTCATAAGTTTATACTTTTGTAAGCCTACTTCTATAATATTTTTCCTTTGCAAACCTTGTTGGAATATTTTCAACATTGCCTCCTTAGTCCTAAGTATTAAGTCCTAGTATTTAGTTTTAGTTTAATGTTTTGATTTACATATTTCTAGTTAATTTGATTAGCATACGTTGAGGTTTTGGCTTGGTTGGTCAATGTTTGACCATAGTCCAATATTAGCATGTTGTTAGGATAAGAGCTATCTTTAAGTTAGTTTGTTGTAATAAGTTTAAGAGGATTTCTCTCAACCACTATGTCTATTTTTAGTTCTTTCAAGAACTATAAAACTATGTAATGCATTATTGATCAATAGAACAATTTCACCATTATTTCTCATTTGGTATCAGAGTAGGTTTTCTCAGATGGATCAAAACCTATGGAGAGTGGCATGAAGAGATCTGAAGCACGCACTTTGTCAGAGAAACTCAAGTGGCCAGCACTCAACAGATTTGCAAGGAAGAGCTCGAGTAAATCATTAATATATCATGCATCCTGAGGTATTTTATTATGAAATTTTGAGGGTTGTTAGATAATTGTATAAAGAGGATGTAGTCCAAATTTTAGGTGATTTGGAGCTAATTTACTGATTTTATTAGTATTTTTAAATTTTTCAATAAAATGGTTGTATAAGGTGGAATACAGGGTATTTGCTTCTCAAATTTTGGGAGCAATATTATTTAGATAAAATAATAATTCAAAAAAAATTCAGGTCATTTGGATCTATATTGATTGATTTATGTGAATATTGATTTTTTCTTCAAAAAATCCTAGATCCGGAATTGTGATAAAAAGGGAAAAAGTAAATGATCACATATTTTTCACCTTTGTGAATTTTCTTCAAAAATTTAGAGGGTTTTCATATTATTGTCTCAGGAATACAGATTTTAATTTTCAAAATTTTTGGAGTTGTATGGATTGATTTATGTGAAGAACATTGAGGTTGTCTCAAAAACACTCTAAGATCTAGAAAGGGCAAAAGTAAATTGATCACATATTTCTCATTTGTGTGAATTTGGATCTGAAATTTAGTTGATTTTTAGATAAGTATATCAGAAGTCTACAGGAAAAAATTTAGTTTGTTTCAATCAGTATTGGCCGATTTATGATAAATTGGGTGCTTGAGACTTTGGTAAATAAAAGGAAGCCATGTATGCAGACTTGGTTGTACCAAAATTTGATGGAGATAATTATGCTATTTGGAGCATAATTATGAAGACCTTCTTGAAGGATCAATACTTATGGGATATAGTTCAAGAATGCTATGAGGAACCCACTTGGAGCAAGCTACAAGGCGAGGAGAGAAAAGAGAAGGAGCAGCAATATGCAAATTGCTTAGCTCTTATGGATTTGAGGAGAGGAATGGAAAATAATGTTTTTCCTCTCATAGCCAATTGTAGATCAACTACAATGGCATGGAAAGTGTTGAAGTATGCTTATGGGTTTGATGAGGATACCCATAAAGCCATGTGTGACAATCATGAAGATTGTTTAAGCAAGGAGGAGCCTTGCTTCCTTGAAGAAGTTTCTGAATTAGATCCTTTTGAAGGAGCTTTTGAAGAGTCTTGTGAAGACTCATATGAAGGTATGTCTTTTGCAGAATACATACATTCTTATAATGGAGAATTATTTCTTGAAGACCAAGACATACTTGAAGAAGAGCCTTGTGTGAAAGAGAGAAAATAATCCCTTAATGGAGAAGAGGATAAGAAAGAGGAAGAGCCTTGTACAACTTTCCTTGGAGAGAGTCATTGTGGGACATAGATCATTGAAGAAATTTCTTGTATAGGATGAAATAAAAACAATTATCTAGGAGAAAAAAAAAAAAAAAAAAAAAAAAAAAAAAAATTAGGAATGGTATGCTTTGAAAGCATTCACATTAATAGCAAAGAGGAAGAATAATTTTAAGATAAAGGAAGAGAAACACTCACATTGGAGTGTTCCTTGTTTGAAGATCACCAAGGTGAGATGTATGATGAAGAATGTCTCATGAAGGAGACATATGAAGAAGAGTGTCTTATGGAGAAGACACCAAATCAGCTATTTGTTGAAGAATACTTCATGGAGAATGCATCTACAATTCTCATGGAGGAGAATGCAAAAGTTTTGTGGGATGATGATGGAGAAGAAATGTTCATGGAAGACCATTGGCTTTCTTGATAGAGCAAATTAAGATCTCCTACAAGGAGAAGATAAAATTTTTAGAGTTCCTCTAAAGGGGGAGAAGAATGTGACAAATGAGATAGAAACAAAAAATGAAAATGAGATTGCTGATTTTCTTGTTGTAATGGCAAAGAAAACATCACTCATGGATGATGATCACTCACTTGGAGTGACTACATTGCAGAAAGAGAGTTGTCTTGAAAAGGCAACAATGTATGATTGCTTGAATGAATGGTGTTTCAACACACCAACATGGATTGAACAAAGGAGGAGAAATCTTAGTGAAGAGTTGATGGTTGATCTTGAAGCAACATACCCTGAAGGAGAACTGCTACAAAATAGCTTTATGGGAAGCACCAAATCTACTCATACTAAAGGTAATGTTTTTATGATTAATGATTTGTTTTTTGTGAGTAGGAATGAAAAGAAAGGTGATTGTATTACAACTTGATGAAGAGTCTTCTTGGAGAGAAGACAATGATGGAGAACTTGGGTCACATGGATCAAAATGATGTGTTCAAAATTCCTTGGGAGAAGGAATATTGTAAAGCCATTGTTTTGAGAGAATATTTGTGTGAGGAGCAACTTTATGTTGCATATGTAGTTGGTCATTATATGGCCATATTTGTTGTGATATTTTGTGTGGAAATATGTGAAATATTTGTATGGTATAATCATCTATGTGAGATGATTAATTGTAAATACTCATGTGGAGTATTGTTTAGTGTTGAAGATGTAAAAGAAGATCAAAATGTGAGAGCATGGTTTAAAGACCATAATGATAAATATGTAAGAGAGTGGTTGTTGAAAACCACAAGAGGAGAAACTTTTGTTGAAGGGGGAGCTAATCAACAAAAGAAGGCACTCAAGCATTTGCAGGAAATTCCACATGAAGAGTGGAAGGAGTGCCACCATAAGTATTTTGTAAATTTTGATTTCTTGATTCAAGATTGGAGGAAACGTAAGAGAAATATTTTCTTCCAACTTTGTGATGCTTAAAGAACTCTTGCATGAGTGTCTTTAGCATCAAGGGGGAGAATGTTGGAATATTTTCAACATTGCCTCCTTAGTCCTAAGTATTAATTCTTAGTATTTAGTTTTAGTTTAATGTTTTGATTAACATATTTCTAGTTAATTTGATTAGCATACGTTGAGGTTTTGGCTTGGTTGGTCAATGTTTGACCATAGTCCAAGATTAGCATGTTGTTAGGATAAGAGCTATCTTTAAGTTAGTTTGTTGTAATAAGTTTAAGAGGATTTCTCTCAACCACCGTGTCTATTTTTAGTTCTTTCAAGAACTATAAAACTATGTAATGCATTGTTGATCAATAGAACAATTTCACCATTGTTTCTCACAACCCTATACCCTTCACAAAGAGGAAACCTAAATTTCTCCTCACATCCTTTTCAAATAAAATATCTTTAAAGTTTATCGTATTTGGATGTTATACCTTCTCATCATATATATATAGAGATAAATTAAAATGTATTCTTTAGGAGTTATATCCTTTCAATCATATTTAGTAATTTACCTTTCAAATAATATTTTATTCTATTCAAATTTGGGTCTCAAAGCTCCTTTTTATTTCCTTTATTATACAAAGGAATGCCTATATATATTGATGGAAATTTTTTAACTTTAAACCTTAAAATATCCATAATTATTCATTGTAAATGTTGGACAATTTTTAATGAAAATATCATAGATTTTATAGAAACCAGTTGTTCAAAAACCTTCTCATAGCATGATAATGTTGATTTAAAGTCCATGGTATCATTGATTAAGGGATAATCCAAAAGATAAATTGGAGATGAGATTCAAAGGGACCATTTGGTGTACCATATCAACTTCTTCATTTAAGATAAGATAATCTAGAATGCTTTCAATCTATTTTCCATAATTTTTGAAAATATCTTATAATATTTATTTGATTGAAAATTATCAAAATATATTACCTTGTCTTTCTTGGGAATCACCACAATAAAGGTGGCTTTGATCTAATGTATATAACCCTCTTTTTATTGGCCTCTTCATGCATATCGAACATATCAATATTCAATAGATCCTAATTTCTTTGAAGGAAAATTACATGAAATCCATCGAAGTTGGTTTCCTTATTAGGGTGGAAAGAGAAAACTAACTCCTACAACTCCTCTAAAACAATATTTTATATCAAATTTTTGCTTTATCTTCCCATCATAATTGATGGAATATTTTGTAAAAGCTTATCTTGAAATATATTTAACTTGCATGACTTTTGAGGAATATATTTGAAATAATTAATTGCTTCCTACTTAATATCTTTTTTATTCCTCAGTACTTCTTCCATATAAAGTTGAAATACTTTTGATTCAACCAAAAAATAAATCTACTTTAACTTTAGGATGAATACTTTAATTTTGGTAATTGTCCATATCATTTGCACTTATCTTATATTGTTGCAATATTTTCTAAAACTCCTATAGTAGAAACTGATAGATAATCCCCATCTTCCAAATATTTTTAAATACATATTCACATTCATTGCTACTTATTTTTATTTCTTATATTAAAATAAACTCAGGAGTATAACAATTAATTCACTAATAACTTACCCAGGTGTTGTAGGTGAGTTGGAGAGGAGAGGGCAATCCTCCAAAGGAGGTCCCAAGTTCAAATATCCACCCTACCAAAAAGCTGAATTGGGTATCCAAAATCCAATTGATAATGTTGGTGCGGGCAAGGTCGGGTGCGACTCCGGGTGACTTTGACGGTGTAGAACCCCTTGTTCGCGGTCTCTCAGACCAAGGCGGCCCCGCAAGGGGTTTTTCGCTTTAAAAAAAAAAAATCACTAATAAATTTTTTTTCAAGGGTCTTATTCATATCTTTAATATTTCAAAATATCATTTTCATCATTTGTTGTTCTTATTTGTGGGCTTAATCCCACTCCTTGTTGACACTTATGATATTTGGTTCTATTTTTATCAATTAGTATCCCTCTAAATTCCCTTTCCTCTTTATTTTTTCTTTCAAGGTCTTCCTTTCATTTTTCATTCTCATCAACACTTTCATCCTTATCAATCTCTTCAATTTTTTGAGATTATTCATAAGCAAACTTATAATCTATAGGTTTTTACTATTTTGAATGAAAAAAGTGCAAGGAATAGCCTTGAAAACACTTTTATTCTTATATTGTCATGGAAACCCTAGAGCACAAGCATCATCTTCCATAGGACTTACTTTCTTATGCTATTCTTAAAACCGTAAAGTGCAACACACAAAATCTATATTATGTTCTTATTTATGGATAGTATTTTCTACTACTTAAGAAAAACTAGGATGAATTATTTGGATTAAACTTAATCTTTTGTGTTTTCTTCGTTTTAAAATTTTATTCACATATTCCTTCACACCTTTAATTCCTTCTTGAATTTTAACTTTCATATTGTGATTTCTCATCCCTTATATCCTTCTTTGTTTCTTCTAATAGTTGATTTAGTGAAACTTGATGGCCTTTGCCATTTGATGATGCAAAAGAGTATTTTTTCTTTAGTGGAAAATCCTTGACCTATTTTAAGTTCTACTATAATGTAATCTCCTTGTTTTATCTTGAAATTTGTCTCATGACCAAAAAATTTCATCTTTTTTTTTTCATGATTTTTACTTTACAATATCATGCCATGTCTCTGGTCTTATAACACTTATGACATTGAAATACAATATTCAATTTTTAAAATTTAATCATAATTATTTTTTTAGATAATATTTTATTTTATGTAAATACTACTTAAAATATCAACTTATTTATTTATTTTGAAAAACTTATTTTTAATTTATTAAATGATTATATACATATTTTTAAATCTATAAAAATTAATTATATTTTAGTATTCTTGGATTGGAACCTTGACCCTCTACTCAGAGTATTTTTATTTTGAGTTTGGTTAGTGTGAGAAACCACTACAACCGACGCTCACAGGGCTAAGCATCTCCATCCCACCATGACCTCTTATAAACATACACACGACACTCACGTCTAAGCATCTCCATCCCACCATTGACCTCACGGGGCTAAGCATCTCCATCCCACCATGACCTCTTATAAACATACACACGACACTCACGTCTAAGCATCTCCATCCCACCATTGACCTCTCATAAACATACACCGTGGTTTGAACTTTGGACCTCTCGAAAAAAAACCAAAGCCCTTTGGGTTGTCCCCATGGGACTCTACTTGGAGTATTTTAGCCTTTATGACCATGTCCATTTTAATTGTATATTATCTTAATAAAACAACCCTTAAATATTGTATAAAATATTGTATTTTTTTTAATGGGACTCTACTTGGAGTATTTTAGCCTTTATCATCATCCCATTTTAATTGTAATAATATCTTAATAAAAAAATCCTTAAATAATGTATAAAATAAATATTTTACCCTAACAGTGTATTTACTTTTTATTTTTTCTAAATTCAGATGTTGTAGGTGAGTTGGAGAAGAGGGGCAATCCTCTAAGGGAGGTTCCAGGTTCGAATCTCCACCCTACCAAAAAAGTTGAATTGAATACCCAAAATCCAATTGATAATGTTGGTGCAGGTAGGGTTGGACGCGACTCCCGAAAAACTTTGATGATGTAAAACTCCTTGGTCATGGTCTCTCAGACCAAGGCAGCCTCGCAAGGGGTTTTTCTCTTAAAAAACATTGTATTTTTAATGGGTTATATAGAATTGAAACGAGCTCCACCCCTATTACATCAATCACCACATAGTGGTATTACAACAAAGGTTGGATATTATTCATGTATCTTCTGGAAAAATTTAAACTTGGGTCTCCTCCTTGAAATGTCGAATTGAACTAATGTCATTTGATAATTTTACCTTAATTTTTTTTTTAAATTAAGAGTTGGTTCCATCCACTATTTTTAGTAACTGGCTAGCATAGGGTTCAAACCACATGGACTACTCTCAACAAACCTATTTGTCTTGTTCTTGTTGACCCAGTGTGAGAAAGGGACCATCGATCCCTTGGAGTTCGTACCGTTGTTATCGATCTGACACGCACTTAAAAGATTCGAATCAGACTACCACCTTTGCAAAAGGTTGGCTTTCACCCCAAGGTTTGAACCTAGGTCTCTTATTGGTAAGTGTCCAACCACACCTACACTTACCAATCTACCTAACCCTTGAAAAGTTTACCTAACATTTTAATTTTAATTACTTATTAATTTTTTAATTAATTATATTGTCATACTATTTCAATACTCAATCATATATTAAATTTAAACATAAGCAATAAAAACCAATATTTAAAACTATTTAAGCTCACTTCATTTTATAAAATTTTAAATTTTATATATAAAATTAAGACCTTGATGTGCTATGTAAAGCTCTTTATCCCGCCTAGGATAACTCTTTGTTTTCTACCATTTGTCTACAAACTTTAAAAATAAAAATAATTTGTAGTTACCGAACACCAAGATAAAAGTTAATATATTTCAATATCTTATCCAACACAAATTTTATAGGATTTCTTATGGTTAAGGCTATACAAATTATATAAGAGTCTATTTTAATTTGAAATTCAATGAAAGTCGAATGATACAAATTGGAATAAACTTTATAAAAAAAATTATATGTAACAATGTGTTTATATATTAATTACATCATCCTTAAACCATTCAATTTTTTATAAAATAATAATTAAAAACACTCTTATCTAAATCTTTATAACATATAAATGTATTTTTTATAGCTTCAAATATATATAAAAGCTATGTAAAAAGAGGCTAAAGCAAAGGGGATTCAGACAACTTCTTGAAGGTAAATGAAGAAACCAAATTAGTCGGAAAAGCTTAAAATACATTTTATGCTTTTTATTGATTCATAGCAGAGTGACACGTTTTAAACTAGTTATTAAAAGTAATTGTTTTATGGGTCCGAGTTTTAATGCTACAAGTAAGGTTTAATGGCTCATGTATTGATTAACTTAAAGGATACGCATATCTTTTATTCAATAATTATGGTTGAAAGGCTTTTCGGTCATAGTGATGGACTTGAAAAAGCAAATTGCTGATTCGTATGTATGTACTAAAGTGTTATTAGGTATATATTTTTTTATTCTGTTATAGATAATGTTGTCAGGTTGGACATCTTGATCCTTGTATTGAAAGTGTTAAGTTTTAAATTGTTTTTTATATATAGGAATCTGTTAAGTTTATATAAGAAATAATATTTTTTAATAATTAAAAATTGTTAAATATTGTTTAAATATAGGTTGTATATATATTTTATGTTTATTTAATTATATTGAGTTATTTGAATTCACTAAGATTTGAATCTTGGTATGGGTCAACCCTTAAACACACGACCCGTTAGCATCCAAAGCCCCTTCAAGGTCCCCTCACTTGGAGTAAAATTTTTACTGAGGTGGGAATCGTGGTAGCTTTCCTATAAGATAATATGACGAAGATTATTGCCGATTTTCCTATCTCTTTTAAAAAAAAAAAATTGTGTATATTTTTAAATATTATGTGTATAAAGGATTGAGATTATAAAGGGTATTATTAAATGTAAGAGGTTTTGAATATATATATATATAACCCACATCATTACACCTCTTGAACTTTTCAAAGAGAAGTCAAAAGGCTAGCCATTGTGTTTGTCTTTTTAACAGGAAATGCTTCCTCACTTATTATTTTGCTAAGATTTAATTATATTTTAAGTAATCTATAGAGTATAATTTGTATACTTATTTTCATATTTTATATGAATTTATATTTTAATAAATAGTTTTGTATATCACTCATTTGAGGTCAAGTATCTATCACTCATGGATCACCCTTCCTAAACATAGGGTTTTTATGTTTGTTAAGATTTGAACTTGAGTATTTTTTTTTAACGAAAAATAAATTTTCTCAAATTTTTATTGGTTGACACAAATTTTACTTATAATTAAATCAAAACAATTCACTTGGACCAAACACATCCTTGTACACAAAAGGATTATGTACTTATAAGTTATGAATACGTAAACTTGATCATTTTTCATAAAAGACAATTCAACATACCCGTTCAAACTTTTTTTTAAATATATTAAGATAAATTCAAGAGTACAATACATATCTCATATAATTTATCCTTTTGGCTACTAGTCAAGTAGCAGTCCAAATAAAACTAAAAATTTAAACTAATATGTCTATCAAACAAACCAACTATGCTACCATTGGACCTTATGACTATTGGAACAAGACCCTCTACATTCTCTATCATGGTTAAAATTGAGGAATTGCACAATAACAAAGAAGATCAGATACCTCAATCATGACTAGAAATGAGGATTGCATAAGAACAAAGAAGAACATACTACACTAAGGCTTGCATAAGAACTACCTAAAGAACTGCACAAGCATCGCCTGGAAAACTATACAAGAACTGCTTGAAAAACTGCACAAGAACTGAAGAACTACACAAAAATTGTCAAAAGAACTGCACAAGAACATCCTAAAGAATTGCACAAGAACTGAAGAACTGCACAAAAATATCAAAAGAACTGCACAAGAATTGGCGAAAAAACATCCTAAAAAACTGCACAATAACTGCCTAAAGAACTACCCAAGAAATTGTTGAACAAGTTAGCCATAGCTTCCAACATTGCCATCAAGATATTGAAAAAGGAAAAAGATCGGTCCTAGTTTGGTCTGACCACCACCTAGGAGGGAAACCATGACACCTAATATCTCCTTTGTTAAGAGCCCAATTTGCCATAACATCTGCCACTTCTGTTCTTTGGGCACATGATTGAAAACAACCTCTTGAAAACTAGAAGCTATTAATCTAATCTTATCTATGATCCTTTAAATTTTCCAGTCTACCTTCTTAGGCCTTGAAGTTGAATTTAGGTAATTGATCATAATTTGAGAATTTAACTCTGTTGTCATCCTTTTCCATCCTACCTTCACCTCTCAAAATACCCTATCCTTCTGCCAAGTTATTGGACATAATTCCTAAATTTTCAGTAAAAGTAAAAATTGGAGTACCATCCTCCAACCTACCTATCCCTCCTATACTAGCTCTACCAGGATTTCCTCTAGATGCTTCGTCCGTATTGACTTTTCCAATATTCTTTGGGGGAGGTTGCCATTACTTTATTCTATCCATCATGCGAGTGATCATACAACCCCTCAAACAGGACTTAAAGTTATTGTTAACATGCATAAATGTTAAGACTAGCCCATAAAACTTTACAAGCAAAATAAATTAGTAAAATTAAGTAAAATCAAAGAAAAATAATTTAAATTAGATTTTCCACATTAAGCTTTAAAATAATTACTTTAAAAAACTCTCACTTTAAGGAAACAAGGACCTTTTTAAAAAAAAAACTTGGTATTTCAATATCAAACAAATTAAAAATTTCTTTTTCTTTCATTACCCTAAAATACACCATTTTAGAGTAGAAAAAATAAAAAGGTTATAAAATGTAAAATAACTTATATTAAAATATAAAAGTTGTTATTAGGGATAAAATAAAATTTTATTCTTAAATATAATTATTAATAATTTAAAAAATATATATATAACTAACCTCAATATTAAATAATATAAACATAATTTTCTCACTAACGTATAAAAGTAAGAGGAATCTTAAGTTTAAGAAATAACATGTTTTAAATTGATCTTTATCTAAAATAAAAGACATTGTTAAGAAAAATATAGATTAACTCTAACAAAAAGAACAAGACAATATTTATTTTTATTTTTTATTTTTTACTTTTAGTTATAGTAACTCATTATTTTATAAGAGACATAATTAGATAAGAAATTTTTCTTTGATAAGTTAAATCATTAATTAAACATGTTTGATATTATACTAGAAAATTTCAGCTATGATTAGATGATAATAAAGTAAGAAATAAAATACAAATTATATTTAGAAGTTAATAATTCATAATTGACCATGTTCTTGCACTTAGAATTATTATCCAAAATTATCATAATTTTTTTTTTTGGTATTGATAAAAAAAGGTGTTGAAGGGCCCTCACCCTTTACAAAGAGCTCAAAAGATATACAAGAAAAAAACAAGAGAAGATGATTCAAATGCAAGATAGTCGTATCTTAGTAAAACAAACAAACTTGGGCTAAACCTATTGATGGAGAAGTTGAAATAATATTCCTCCTGCTATCCTTCTATTTAACATGGTTGATGCAGTGCTCAATGCTTTACATAACTGATAAAGAAACTGTTGACCAAAAAATTAAGCACATATTGTCACCCAGCCAAGATAGAATCCACCACAATAACCTAAACAAGAGCAAATGAGCATCCTACCCATCTAAACAAGATCCAGGCACCAAAAACCACTGAAAAGATTAAACCAGAAATAACACATTGGTTTTGTGCCCAAACCAACAAACTACACAGAGACCATTCTGCCCTTGCCATAAGAGATAATCTAGATCTTTGCTGGAAGAAAGGCCTTGCTTGAATCAACCCAAACACTTCAACAAGGTGAAATCAAAAATCTCAAAAAGATAGTCATGTAACCCTAGGATCAAATACAACTACCAGTGCTGGATCTGGAGATAAAAACTCTGCAAACCATCAAAGCTAACCAGAGTAACAAAGCAACCAGAGTCGATGCTAGCCAAGGGAACAATAACTAGACATTATTACAACAATAACAACCCAATATCACCCCCAACGGGTTTAGGTCAACGTTTGACCCTATCCCCCTCATGGACCTGAGCCAAATTTTCAATGACAAACCAAACAAAATTATCATAATATTAAAGATAACCTAATTTTTTATTTTTTATTTTTATTTTAAGATGGCCTTCATAGTCATCCCTATAAAGTGTAGAAAACAAATTGTTACATCTATAAGATTAAATATACAAATATTATATGGAAAGTTCATTGTTAACTTTAAAATTGACCAAGGTTAAATAAATAAAATCCACTACAAATTTGAAGTCAAGCAAGGAAGTTATCTATCTTTTACCCTCTTTGGTATGTATATAAATAAAACTAAAAGACTTCTTAAAAAAATAATACATCAATATTAGCTATCCAAATAAACCATTATTTTCTTTTTCAACAAGCTATATATAGTTTTTATGAGAGCTAGTCCTAACAAAATATCATAACATTACATATTCTATTAGGTTAATTAGACCTTATTCGACGTTAATGTATTATATATTATCTTTATTATTTCAAATATTAAGTTTATGTGTTTAAGTGGAACTAGAGAAAAATTAAAAGTTATCCACACATTTCGTGATAAATATAAACTTGAATTAATATCAATGAAACTAAAATTATGATTTCAATATACTAATTACATTTAAGAGGCCAACACTTATTTTTCCACTTGAGACTTCACATGATAGGCACCATGTTATAAACATCCTCTAAGATAGACAATAATATGATTCTAAACATGGACATGATTTTAAGATTTGTTTTTATAAATTATATTATTCCTTTCATGCCATAAATACCAATAAATAATGACAAAAATCAATCCTCTATAAAATACATAATGTTTAGCTTGTTTTAAAATTTTCCTCACATCTTCCTTCACACCTTTAATTCCTTATTGAATTCCAACTTGCATATTGTGATTTCTTATCCCTTCTATCATTCTTTGTTTCTTCTAATAGTTGACTTGAGTGAAACTTGGTGACCTTTGTCATTTGATGATGTAGAAGGAAATTTTTAGTGGAAAATCCTTTACCTAATCTAAGTTCTATTATAATATGATCTCCTTATTTTATCTTGAAGTTTGTTTCATGACCAAAAAAAATTATCCTTTTTCATGGTTTTTACTTTATAATATCTTGTCTGTGTCTAGTCTTATAACACTTATGACATTGAGTCCCATGGGGATAATGCAATAGTTCAGACTTTAGTTCTTCTTCGGAAGGTCCAAGGTTCAAACCTTTATAATATCTTGTCTGTGTCTAGTCTTATAACACTTATGACATTGAGTCCCAAAGGGACAACCCAACGGTTCAGGCTTTGGCTCTTATTCGAAAGGTCCAAGGTTCAAACCACGGTATGGGCAAGTGTGTGACGGGGTGGGTGTGTGGTGGTTGTGTGTTAAATTCCCTATTGAAAAGCATAGCTCTCAACTTTAGGAAGGGTCATGGTTGGGGGGAGCCTGCCCAGCCTTGTGCGTTGGTCGTAGGGGTTTCTCACACTAACCAAATAAAAAAACACTTATGACATTGAAATACATTATTTAATTTCTAAAATTTAATTGTATTTAACTTTTTAGATAATTTTTTATTTTATGTAAATACTACTTGAAATCTGAACTTATTTATTTATTTTGAAAAAAATATTTTAAAATTTATAAAATGATTATATACAATTTTTTATTGAGGTTAATGTGAGAAACCCTACAACCAAACCAAGACGCTAAAGGCTAGGCATCCCCATTCCAACCATAACCTCTCATAAGGGTGAGAGTTAAACTTATGAATAGGTGCCAAACATAATCATACACACACCCACCCCTGCGCACACCGTGGTTTAAACCTTGGACCTTTTGAAGAAGAACCAAAGCCTATACCATTGTGTTGTTCCCCGAGGACAATTTTTGAGTTAGAAAGAAACCTTGAGAGCCACTCTTAGGTGGCCAACAATATCGTCCCATTTGAGTATACCACTATCTAGAGGGAAGCCACAAGAAATTTTTTTGTGTTATCCTTCGCATCGCAAAAGTTTGAACCATGAACCTCCCATTCAACAGGCCAGGCTCGCCTTCTCCACTTGTCTTACAAAGGAAGACAAAACTTTTAAAAAAACCTCAAGAACCGTACTTAAGTGACCGATAATGTCCCATCTGAGTATACCACTATCTATCTAGAGGAAAGCCACAAGAGACTTTTTTGTGTCCTCCTTCACATCATAGAGGTTCAAATCATGGGCCTCTTGTTCAATGGGATCAAGCTGGCCTTCTCCACTTGCACTACAAAAGGTGGACAATTATATACGTATTTTTTTATATCTATAAAGACTAATTAAATTATAGTATTAAATATCTTGGATTGAAACCTTGACCCTCTACTTAAGTATTTTTTTTTTTTGGATTTGGCTAGTGTGAAAAACCTCTACAATGGGCATCCCCATCCTACCATGACCTCTCATTAGCACACGCCGTGGTTTGAACTTTGAACCAAGAGAAACCAAAGCCCAAACCATTACACTATCCTCGTCGGATTCTGCTCGAAGTCTTTTAGCCTTTACATGAAACCCATTTAAGTTGTAATATTATCTTAATAAAACAACCCTTAAACAATCTATAATCTTTTTTAATTGATCATATGGTATTATCATAGGTCTCATTTATATTAGAGTGTAATTATACTATCGTATTATTTCAATACTGCATTGTGTGATATTCTATATAGTATAAAATTAAATACTTCAATTATACATATGAAAAAATTAGATTCAAATTCTGTAAAGACAACCTGCATTTTAAACCATTTGAGCTCACTCTATTTTATAAAAGATTAAAGTTTACTTTAAAACCTTGGTCCAATGCAATGCTCTTTGTTCCTTACTTTCACGATAATTCTTTGTTTTCTTCCACTTATCTACAAACTTTATAAAAAAAAACATTAACACCAAAATGAAAGTTAATGTATTTCAATATCTTA